>JAHXMU010000099.1:509872-532849 GCA_019455685.1 Philornis downsi | reverse complement strand
GCCGAAATTGTATGGAAATTGTGGGAAGTTCTCCCATATCCCACTAACGGGATGTAATGGATTTTTTTAATTGCAGAAATGATAGTAGTTTAGCATGTACGAGCACATAGTATATCAGTTCACTAATACCTCATCGTGGGATTTGTAATGCTTATCTGATCGAGTTCTCTCCCAAAGTAGTTATAAGATTCCTGCTTGAGGTTAGTGCCGATTTTGGTAACAATGTCAGTAACAAAGCTTTACTCCTTTTGCTTAAGCTCAGTGATTTATAGGTAGATTTTATCGATAACTTAATTGACTAGATAACGGCACATTAAAAGAAATCTGAATCGGAAATGGTCGCTTTTAGAAACTGATCATTTTGGCTTCTGGAGGTCATCTTCTTAATTATTGGTTTGTTTTTATTATTCACTCCAATCCTGCACTACTTCGTAGTGAACTCTAACTTGCTCGTTAGTGGCCATTCCAGACTCTAGGATATAAGGATGTATTGATAAAAAGTAAGTTTATGATTTTTGAACCTGCAGAGCAATAAATTTTTGAAGGAATCGTGAACGTGAAGTTGAAGATATGTCCGTTGATTTAGCAGTTATTTTGTCCTTAGAAAAAATTACTCTATTTATTTTCGTTTCACTCACACTTAAAACTTTTTAAATTAAGTTTATTTCTTATTGTGCTACAATTATAGTTTTAAATATAATAAAAAGAACATAAACTGTTTATTTTTTTAGCCAAAAACCCATAAATACTTGAAGCTGTACTTGCGTGTTACCAAAATGTACATTTGGAACTCCCTTGGATTTTACTGCTCCACAACTTTTAGATTGGCGTCACTTGTAGGAAATAACAAATAGAAAATAGTTTTGAATTTGTCCTGCTTAAGCTACAATCGGGTACAATCAACATCACCATTTCTTGAAATAACTTGTTGTGGAAAGAGGTTTCGCAGTAATTCCATTGTAATCCTGGCTGCATGCGATGTGGCACCGTCTTGTTGATAAGACTTGGTAATCAACCCAAAGCATGCAGTTGTGGCGTTTTAAAGTTTTCAATCATATCACGATATGTTTATTCACATATCCATTCAAATGAAAATGTGCCTCGTCACTCATTATGATTTTTTCATGAAAATCGGAGTTGTCATGGGCGAGCTGTAACATCCTATTGGCATATGTACATATACAGCGGCGTAAATCTTGTGGAAGAAGCTCTTGTGTCAACTGAATCTTAAATGGAAACAAATGCAAATCCTTGTGCAAAATTGTAGCCAAAGTTGTTCTTTGAAGACCACGCTCCTGAGCATGGCACCGAATTGAGGTTGATGGATTGTTTTGAACACTTTCTTCAGCAGCAGTAATGTTTTCAGCCGATCTTGCAGTACGTTGTGGTCCATGCTTGGCCCTATCAGCTACAAACCCTCTTTCTCCGAAATCATTCACTACACTATAAATAGTGCGTCTTGCTGGTTAGTTGTTTCTGCCAAATATTTCACGTAACTTTCTCATCGTCACAGTAATCGTTGATTGATTTTGATAAAATATTTTAACGTTGGTTTATCGAATATTTTTCCATAATAAATTTGCCACGTCTCTACTTCACTACTGCCAAATATGAATACGTATACCCTCCCGACGGACGCCCTGTATTTACCCACACATCACATTAAAAGCATACATTGTTTGGACTATCCAATTTTATGTTGCACTTCTTCCCATGAAGTTGCTGATCTATCCTAAATTATGGTATAATGAAATGCATACATTCACTCGATAAAGTTAATTATCCCTCTCCAATATTTGCAGTTGTTTTCAGAACAAAAAGGCAGAATTGGGTTTGACAATGCCGGCAAACAGTTAAAAATGTGAGCGAAACGTGCAAAATGTAGCCGATGTCGTTCTTCAACGAATTTTAGGAATTTTTATTAAATTTTTTTACCTTTAATTGCAGTTGAACTAAAACCAATTCTACTGAACTCCGACTTGTGAATTATACTGTTGTATGGAACTTTCTGTAATGTAGGGTTGTTAATTTATTGGTTTTTAAACAGCCGGTCTGACAAGGCTGTCAGCTGTTTATTTAGTGAAAGGTTTGCCATTTACGAATATGGATCGTTTAACAACCGAAGAACGCGTAAAAATAGTTCAAAGTTACTACAAAAGTGGTAATTCAAACATGATTCAACACGATCAATTTTGGCTTTAATGCATGAGAAGTTTCCGGAAAGAGTAATTTAACATTTTTGCAACGTCAATTGGCCACTAATATCATGTGATTTGACGCTGTAGCACTATTTTTGCGTGGCTACGTCAAATACCGTGTTTACGTAGATAATCCCCAAACATACCCGCGAAATGTGTGATTCTTTCATAGCAGAATCAAATGAAATGGCGTATTCCTGATCATAAATATCACAAAAAAGGCACAGCTATTGATTACGAAGCCCAATTAAATTAATTAATGCCAATAATATGAAATTTCCACATTATCAGACAAGCATCCAGCCGCCTGAGAGCAAAAAACGTTTTCAAAGATGTTTTTACCTTTACCATTCTTAAAATTCATTTAGTTTTATTCCTGCAAGTGCTGTTACATTTTTCTTAAGTATTGCTCTTTAAATAAGCCTAAAAAGCAAATTTCTAAATGACCTGGTAAATGAAATTCTCTCGCCTTCGGATATGGCACTAAGTTCCACACGAACCTTTTTCCCAACTGATTAAATGTGAATAATACCCGTACATCGCTTCGGGTTCACCATAGGGTATTGCAATATTACCAACTATAGGTCGCATAATCGCAGCTAATTCAGTCATTAATTTTGTTTATGTTCATTCAGAATTTCTCAAATGAACCAATGGCTTCACGTGCATTTATAAGGATACTGCCTCTGGTAGAAATTTAGGTCTCAGTTTGGGTATTCGGTCAGCACGAATAAATTGATCAGCAACGATAGTGACGATTGTGCGAAATTCCTGCGCTACCTGAGTTAACCCCTTCTTAGATGGCGGTTAGACTACGAATTTGTATATACTGTAAGCCAGACGTGGAAAATAATCCCAAATCTTATGCTCTTCTTCTCCAATTCAATACACCAAGTTTTAACAGTGTTTCAAAAGCCAGGTGCTTACAGCGGAATTTTGTAGCTCTTTGAATTCGTTATCGGAAACTTTCCATGTTGAATCTTTTAGGTCCATCCGCACGGCTTATCCCAACCCACGTAATCGCTGTATTCTTATAAGATTAACGACGCCGCTATCAGTGTACAGGGCACAAAACTAATTATTTATACAATGCTGATACTTTCCGTTAACATCGTTATTTCAAATGTATTTCTCGGTATATTTTTCCTTTGAAGACTCACTGAATTGATTCATACTGAGAATAGTGTCTGATACAGTTGCATCTTTGCCCGTCGAGAGAGAGAGAGCTTTGTCTCTAAATCGCTTGAAAAGCTACTAGTCACATCTGTTTCCATGTAAAACTCTTCTCCTAATTTCCTATCTCGCATCCACTAGACCTACTTTTGCTGACTCCCAATCAATGCTTGAGAAGACTGCTATAGCAATTTGCAGGTTTTGGTCAATGATGCATAGGTGACAAATGTTTTTCCACTAGAGACGAAAATTATTGCGTTTCCAGCAGATTGCCTCATAATTATTTCCAACAGTATGTTGAGCACGACATGCTGTCATAGGTCAAGATTCTCGTTTAGTGTAATATAATATAACTAAGATTTTTGACTATTTTTATTGAAAGCCTCGTGTCTGTCAATGGTTAAACTGGCCATGGCTTTATACAATTTTTGCCGCATCCTGTTGTCGAAGACAGTTTTGTAGTCTATGAAAAGATGTTGCTTTCCCTTGAGTGTTTTCTATTATATGATGTAGTGTGAATATTTGGTATGTCGCCGATTTACTAGTCCTAATGAAAACCATGTTGATGAGATTCAACAATCAGCTCTCGAACCTGAAAAAGTTTTACTTTTTCACAATGCGCACTCTACATCGTTTTGTATGATATCGATAGAAGTGTGATGCAGGAATAGTTTGTCCACGCAATTAGATCACATTCTTAATATAGCACATAATAGGCAAGTAATTTTCAGAAGCTAGTGGCCGTTATTAGCTGTTTTAATAACCTGACATTTACCTGTTTTATTTGTGTTGATAAATTTTAAACTTACACCAGGGCTGCTGAAAATTCTAACCGCATGAGCAATATAACGCTCATGTGTTCAATGTCGCATTGTCAGTCATTGTCAAAGGTAGACAGACATATTCTGTATATAAACATTGCAAAGAAATTAAAATTTTAAAAATTTATCTGTACCAATATATAAAGTCAAACATGAATATACAGGAACATTTTTACGATTTCAGTAGGATATTCACATCTCCGTCGAAATTGCCTATTTCTAGATTTCGCTCAACAAAACAGCAGAAATCTATATGAAAACCATATGGTACTAGTGACGAAATGTCGAAACATGGAATTTTGGATTGTAACGAAATCTAGAAACACAGAATTTTGAATTGCAATGCAAACTAGACTTAAAGAAGCAGCTCGGACTTCACGTGGCTTCTTATCGTCTTTATGCAACCAGAAACAAATAACAAATATAAATTCATTGTAAAAGCATTATTTCTGGCAATACTGAAATGTTTTCGTTGTATACTGTCCATATTCAAAAATAGTTTATTGTAAAATTGAATTTGTTAGAATTTTAATTTCCATTGACAAGAACTTTATATCTGAGAAGATACAAAAAACTTGAGAAAAAATTTCTTTATTTTTCAACATAACCTCCTTTTAGCTCGATACACTTTTCCATTGATATAGCTTCTCACTTTCTCCAGCGATATTCAATGGCTTTTATGTCCTGCTTACTATAAGAACTGTCAAACTTCTTAAAGTACCCATCAACCGCTGACTCCACCTCCTTGTTGTTGCCAAATCTTTTATCACCGATCAAATGCGGGCTTTTTCCATAATTTCATCACCTAAACGCTGCATAGCATAATATTGGCTGTTGACAAAAAAAAAAAAAACAGACGCCATGACCTTGCCCGCAAATCTTCAGTCAATATACGATGTATAGCACTTTTTAAAATGCCTATCATTTCAATTAGCTCGCACACCTTCAGCCGACAATCGTCCAATACTATTTTGTGGATTTTCTTAACCGTGTCTGGCGTAAACACCTCCATTGGTCGACCACTACTGTGCTCGTCTTGCCAGCTCGTACGGTCTAGTTTAAACTCTGCCACCCAACATTCTGCTGTCGTCAACGAGAGCAGAATCTAGCTCTGGCTGGATTCTTTTCCTTTCAAATGGAAATATTGAATTACATAACGGCGAGCCATTTTTTCTATGTTTAAAAATTTACTGAGATCGTTTACTTTTGATAGCTCAAACAAAAATACTAAACAACGTGGCGCCTTGAAACTTAATACATATGTCCTATAAGATTGCCCCTTTTTCTATTGTCGACTAGTTTTAGGACCGCCCTCGTACTTTTTTCTCTTTTCTGTTATTTTTGTACTTATACTTTTGTTAAATTTGTTCACTCCGGTTTTTTCATAGGTTTTTCCAAGCTTTCAGAAAAAAATCACTTTTTTGTTCTTTGGTTCGCCATAATTTGCCATGTTTTGCGTCTTTCTTTTAAGAAAGTTGATATTTCAAATTTTTCAATGTTGCGCAAAGGTTTTTCTGATCAATTTCACTTCTATTTGAAGGATAATGATAGAAACCGAAAAAAAACAAATTGCTAAGCGCTCATAATTATATCTGCTAAAAATTTCTGGAGTAATTTTTTTTTTTTCTGTCAGAAAGAATTTTTTTCATTTTAACTTCTTTTTTTTCTGCTCCGTCAGACTTTGGGAAATTTGTGACTTTCCACTAAATAACAGTTTCGTCAAATCTATTTTGGCAGTCGCTTTTAGAATTTGTAACAAAAACGTACATATAATACATTTGTTAGTTATTGCAAATTCCCTCTGCTAAATAAGAAAGGTTTCAACAATTTGATTGAATTTTTTGTTCCAAAAATTTCGTTCAAAACCTACACATTTGGTGCTCTCTGGCGACGCTGAAACAAATTATATCCACAGACAACTTTGTCGTTTCATGTCATCCGTTTAATAAAAAAACATAATTTAATTTAATTTAACATAATTTAATTTAATGGAATTAGGATCAGTATTCAAAACTCGATTTTGGTCCACGGAACGAAACACTGTGCAGTGCTCAACATCTTTAATGGCATGGGAGTAGTTTGTCTCATCCCATCAGGTACTCCACCTTTTCTACGCTCTAACTTGGGATTGTAATTGAATGAGCTGGTACATCCCACACAAAATGGCAGATGAGACAAAAATCACATTTTCGTTCATAATATGAAATTGATGTGCTGAAGTTTAACAAGGTAATATTTCTTATTGCTTGGCAAATCCAGTTAACAACACCCCTTCAGTTTACAAAACTTTTTTATTTTTTCTGCTTGGTATTTCTTTCAAAAATGCAGCCGATTTGCAATTACTCGACATATATTGGCATCATTGGCTTTGTCAAAAATGTCACAAATGTTGCGGACGACAAATATTTTTATTTGTGGCAACTTTTTTTTAATGATACAGAATAGATTTTATATATTTCTCTGTTTTAGAAAAATGGAAAAGTGTCGTCTTTTAAAACCAGGAAATATTTTTTTAATTAATTTGAGCATTAAATCTGAAGGCTATTCGGAACATTATTGTTATGCTCACCTTGTGCCTGTAAATGACCAGTGAATACCCTCAAGAAATAAACTTATCTCCCTACCGCCCCACCCTGTTATGAGAAGCATAAAGAAAAAAGCGGTCGCGGTAAAAATACAACAATCGACAGCCAACAACAACCCATTACTTCATGGTGGATCCAATTTATGTAAAAAATGCAATCAGACGAATTTTATTTTCTACTTAGATGAAATGTGGAAATTTACCATTTGTTTAAAACTACTATTTAGCTTTACAAGGAAACATCCAAGTGAAGTCGCTTCTATAAGCAAATTTTAGTTTCCGAAAGAATAAAAACTTTATGGACAACTTACATACCGTTAACAAATACACACTATAACTATTTATAGACTACCTTCGAATATGATGCCCCACAGTATTCTAACAAATAAAACAGCGAAAATCCCCAATGAACTTTTTGAGGGCTATTCTAATGAATTACTTAATTTTGCTGCAATTAGTTGTATAGTGTTCATGGTGATTGGGTTGCCGGGGAATATTTTAACAATCGTCGCGTTATCACGAGGGAAACAGGCAAGTATAACTATTGGGCACAAAAAAATGGATAAATATAACACCTTTTCTTGCAGAATCGAAATTCCACAGCTGTATTTATTATAAATCTGTCAGTATCAGATTTGTTATTTGGCTGCTTTAATCTCCCGCTTGCTGCATCGACATTTCTTCGACGCTCCTGGATACATGGGGATTTATTATGTCGTCTCTTTCCTCTGCTGCGTTATGGGCTTCTGGCGGTGTCACTGTTTTCAGTATCACTAATAACGATAAATCGCTATGTGATTATAGCACATCCTCGCCACTACGCAAGGTAAGTAGGAATACGTCAAATATTACCCTTAAGGTAGCCCAAATACGCAATCGTCGTGGCTGGCTTGACATTTTTGATGCACGCAGAAATTATTCCTGCATACAGATCGCAGCTAAAGAAAATATAATTTTGTATATGTATTAAAGGTATTAACGAGCACCAATGCAAGTTGATGTGTGCTTATTTGTCCATCTAGTTATGTTTTTAATCACAACTAATCGCACAATGTAAAATAAGTAGTTGTATCAATTTTCCCTATCATTTTGTATTGAGACGTGGTTGTACGATAATAAAATGAAAGAAAATCGATAAAAAAAGATTTTCATCATCAAATCAATATCATACGATGGCGGCCCAAAAACTAGCCGATACGACGTATAGATGGTGGTAGTAGTTTGAAAAAATTTACCTTGGCGAAATGGGGTAACGTTATAAAACATATGTTTTAAGTTTCAAGGTTGTTGATGTTGTTTAGTATTTTTATTTGTACCATCAAAAGTAAACGATCTCAGTGAATTTCTAAATATGGAAAATGATTCAATATTTTCATTTGAAAGGTCTCAGTCCAACCAATGTTAAAGTCGAGCTAAATTCTACTCTGGGAGAGTTTGCTTCCTCGTTAACGACTGTAAAATGTTGAGTTGGCAGAGTTTAAACGAAGCCGTACGAGCTGCAAGACGTAGTGGTCGACCAATTGAGAAGTTCACGCCAAACATGGTTGAGGAAGTCCACAAAATGGTATTGCATGATGGTCGGCTGAAGGAGTGTGAGCTAGCTGAAATGATACTCATTTCAAAAAGTGCTATATATCGTATATTGACCGAAGATTTGAAGATGAGAAAACTGTGCTTTCAATAAAGCAAAAACAGCGTCATGAAAATGTTTCAGTATCGAATTTTGGCGTCAATTTATAAATACGTATGACATGTGTCCACCACTTCACACCTGAGACAAAATAACAGTCAAGGCAGAGGACTAGAATGGGGGAATCATGTCAAAAGAAGGGGAAAACGGTTTTATCTGCAGGCTAGGTTTTCGGGATGCGCATAGAATTATTTTTATTGATTATCTTCAGAAAGGAAAAACCGTCAACGGCGAAAATTAATTAATTAATTAACAATTGGCGAAAAAGAAAGTGTTTTTTCATCAAGACAATGCTCCAGTTCACACATTCACTATTGCGGTGGCCAAAACTAATGAATTGAGGCGCGAATTGCTTCATCACTCACCTTATTCGCCAAATTTAGCTCTCTCGGACTATTTTCTATTTCCAAACTTGAAAAAATGGCTCGGTGGTAAAAGATTTGCCAAAAATAAGGAGGTGGAGTCTGCGGTTGATGAATATTTTAAGAAATTTGACAGTTCTTACCATAAACGGGGTATCGAGCTAAAAGAAGATTATATTGGAAAATATAGAAAATTGTTCCACATTTTTTGTGTCTTCTAATAAATTATCGGAAATATACAAAGTTACTACACGGCCCAGTATAGGTTATTTAAGTTAGTTATATATAGGTTAGTTAAGTCTTTTAACAGTTTTTGCGAATCATCGACAAAACTTTTAAACAAGTGAAGACCGCATTATGGGCTACATAAGGGGAGTCTGATCAATGACTACCATTTGTTGATATTTTCGATTTGATTGATTTTATTTTACTGGAGGTTTTAACTATCGATTGGTCTTCTCTTCTTATGTCTTCACCTGAAGGAATGAAGATCTATCTGTACTTACATGGGAAAAACAACTTAACATCCAGGTTATAGTTTGGAAACATTAACGGTATTTGTGAAAATCGCTATTATATTATAAAAATTTGTTATAACTTTCGAAATATGCAGAATTTTTAAATCGTACTTAGAAGATTACATAGAGTACATCTTGAAGTCAATAAATAGTAATGTACATCTTGAAGTCATAAACGTGAATTGTATCTCGCACTGGAAGCCATACTGCAAATCGACTTCTTGGATGCTCCGAGAATTCTGAAAAAACGTTGGCATGAATGTATTTTGTGCGGAGGAAATACTTTGAAGACAGTGAAACAGACAAGTAAAAAAGATTTAAAAAAGAAAAAAAAACTTATCTGGTCTTGGGTTTTGACGCAAAAGAATATTCAACATCGAACTGTATTCACCATAGTGTTTTTATCTTGAATAAAAAACAAATACGTAATTTCGAGCATTTTATTTTTATTCAAATGATGTGAATAGTTTAACAAAAGAATTTAATCCGCAAATATATCTTGTAATTTGAAATCTAAGCTATTTGATGATTACGAAATAGACAATATATTATTTGTTATTCATAATTTTGATAATAACGAATACTCTTCTGCCACATATTCAAATAAAATGTATAGAAAAAAAATAAAACTCGAATGATTACCTTTAATCGGCTAACAAAATTACTAATATTATTTTTATTTAAACCTGAAATGCATAAATACTTTTATAATTTCTAATCGATGCTGATAAAGTAAATAAACATAAGTCCGATTGTAATCTGATTAATTAATGGAAATATTTTTATTCCACACTTTTAATGAAATTAAAAAAAAATCTGATTCACAATATGCAAATGAAGTATTGCTAATTTCTTAATATTTAAAAACAAATACGAGTAATTTAAATATTTTGTTGCTTGCTGCATGTGGATGATGGAAAAATGGTTATGTATATAACCTCAAATAAACGGCTTAAGATAATTATTCATGATTATGAAGGTAAAAATTAATGTGTAGTTCTTGTGTTTACCAAACTTACTTGGATGACATTACTCAAATACAAGTTGTTTAAAAACTAACTATTTCGTGTTCTATACGATGTGTTTTTAAATAATAAAACATCTTTTGAGCTACATTTTGTAAAAAATAAAATATATTATTATATCTGTAATAACAAAGGAAAATAACTACTCCCATTTTATTGTTTTGAGATAATAGCGATAAAAAATCGGTATTGTGGAATTTTGTTATAAATTCTGAAATATACAGAGTTCTGTAGTCGCGCTTAGACGACGGCATACGTCTTGAGAACATGTACAGTAATAATAAAAAATGTTATCACTTATATTCATATTTAGAGATATGACGCAATTTTTCGAAAATTTTCCGTTTGAAAAATTGATCCAACATGAGACCAGTGCTGAATTCTGGACTAAGGATTTTACAAAGATAATACAAAAACAAATAATAACGGATGAAATCGATTTTGTCCCAACTCCACTTAAGTCGTTTAAGTTGTGACCACTGGTATAATCATTAACAGCTGCAGTTCCAAATTAGGCATGAGCTTGCCCACGCAAGGACTAAAGCTACTTCTGCAAAAGTAAGCCTTTATTCAGTATTTACCGAAAGCTTTTATAGTAATACAGCATCCATGATAATAGATAACTAAGGGAAGAACAGTGCGAATTTATATACATTTTTTGAAATTACAAAAAAAAAAAAAATCAAAAAACAACTTTTCATTGGGGAAAATAAGCTAAATCGATATATTTATTAAGAAAATTATACGCTCTCATACCTAAAGGCAAGTCGGTGGATCATCCGTTAAACCAAGCAGCGCAGGTATCAGCCTGGAACTTGCCCAATACAAAATTGTTAACATTTATTCGTTATTTAAAATCTAAATATGACGTTAGTTTATTAGTTAATAAGATTCCGCATATTTTGCTATCAAATCAGTTTGTACGGATTGGAAAGGAAGATGAAGCAAAAGCTCAACATTCTAGGTAAACAATATCTTGGGTCGGGTCCCAAGACAATGTCAGAGAGACGTTGATGTAGGGCTAATTTAATAGCTCTAATATGATAAGTGAAAATGAAAACGGAAACACACAAGAAAGATTCAAAGACTTAGTGGTGAACTAGATTCGTGGTATTCATAAGGGACAATTTTTATTTTATGTTCATAGCAAACTGTTGTATTTTTGTTTAAAGGCTGGTACTTTGGTGTTAGTGGGAATCCATATAAAAAAATGGTTGACAACTTTTTTTTGCTGGTATCCAACACTGAAATCCAGAATAGTAATAAAACAGCCTCCATTTTACAATTTATATTTATTTATTTATTAAAAATATAAGTTATTCAGTTTTCAATGGTGGAAATCAATACAAAAAAGCTGGCAAAGCCGCAAAATCCTTTCATGAGCAAACAATGTCTCGTGGAATTTTTTCCTCGTGAAAATATCTTAGTTAGGTACTACTTACTTAAATACTTAAATACTTAAATACTTACTTAAATAAGTAATTAATTTCCACTAAAATGCAACAATTTGCTATAAACAGAAAATTAAGTAAGCCGTTTTATTTGCCCTGTGAGATTAACCGACAGATCATTTGGGCAACGTTTGGCTCAGGAGTATCTTTATTTAAAAATAAAATGATGGCTCGTAAACTATAGGTATATGTATAATGAAACACCGATGGTACTTTTTATTTATTTTTTCCCGCTAATTTAGTATTGTATAAGATATTTTACACTTAGCTAAGCAACAATTCGCATGTTCGATTAACTTCCGCTAATATGAAGTGGCCCAAATTAAGCATTTAACAAATTGGCAATATTTGTGGTCTATGAACAAGAAGGAGAATAGCACAGACGAACAAGGGAAACAAGAGGGCAAAATAAATCGAAACCTTATAAGAATGCATTAACTTATCGAAAACGACATGCTAAATCAATTACTTTATTATTATTTCATGTACTTCTGGGAATAAATTACTATTTTTGTCAAATTTTTTCGCAGATGGTTGTATCATTTGGTAGTCAGCTAAGCTACTTTTGAAATCCCCGAACCAAAGCTTTTTTGAAACTTACATAGGTTAGGCTTAACTTACCTACATACAATCCATGGAAATTCAAATACAAAATATTGTATGTAAAATGATATACGTTTTTCTGTAACCCTTTGTCTTAACTTACATAAGTTAAAGCTTGAAAATTAACCTGAAAATATACTGCAGACAGCCTTTTTCAGACTTTTACCTAGAATATCTCACGATGGCGATTTTTAGATTTTAGACTTCTGAAAACAGTGTCAGTCACTCACTAATCGGAACAATATTATAAATTTTGGCAAATGCCAAAACGTATTTTTAGTCTGTCTGAGTAATAGTACAAACCGAATCAGAATTGCCTAATATCAATATAATTTGTTTAGCTCAAATTTTGAAGTTTAACTCGTGTAGATTGAACAGAAAGCAAGTGGACCGGCACCACAAATTCGACCGAGCTGAGGTTCATATAAGTCCAACAACATGGATTTCAGTCCACAGCATCGTGGACGATGCTCCGATATACGAGTAGAGATACGAGAGATATTCGAAACATCTTATTCTTCCATTAGGAAGGTACATTCGTCAGTATTTCTCAATAACCACGCCCACAAACGGGACCCATATCAAATACCAGCCGGCGTTGGCTTTATTTCTTAGTATTTTTCTATAAGCACGTTCACAGTTAGAACTGCCTCTTATGATGATGATCAAAATGAGTGTACTAAATCTACTTACTTGACACGAGTAAGTGAAACTTAAATTTGATTTGAGTATGCGCGAAAATATTACGTACGTAAAATAAGTATGAAAATTTAATCAAATAATTTCCTTCAACATACAATTTGCGTACTTTAAGTAAGAAATTTACTAATTGAAATCAGAAACATAAAAAAAAGAATTCCTGTGGGGGAAATTATACTGAGTTCGCTTTATACTTAACTGGTCCCAAGTTGTAAAACTGGTTGCAAAATTCATACTCAATACGGTGCGCGGACAGGATGATTCCAGGTACAATTGTAATACTTTTGTGTTCCGTCACACTAACTTCTTCTGCTTAACTTCTGTTAAAATATAATAAAATGTGGAAAATAACAAACTCAGTTAGGGTCAGTGTGCCTACGTGGCAGAATTGGCCCGTTTTTTAAAGTCGCGGGGTCCGCGACGAGATCGTCATTGCCCAAACGGCAACTAGTTTTACCTTCTACTTACCTTCAAGCCCTGAAAGCATTAATTCTCCCAAATGTGGTTCCGTCGTCTCAGTCACCATGCGCGTCTGAGACCATCTCCCGTTGCTTATATCGCAACTAGCTTTATTTATATCATTATAATTTTTGCTTATTATGATTTGTTCTGCCGCTATCGACTGAGAGCCAACCCAAATACTGCTCAGAAATAAGAGTCAGCAAAAACAACCACATATTTCCGCATAGGAAAAAATGCAACGTTAGTGCAAAACCCATTGACAAACGTTCGTCATTTCCTTGTTTATTAATGTGCCAATGCCCCCGTAAGCCATTCCGCATATGGAAAAATGCACCGTAAACATTGGCCTACATTAATTACTTCAGTTTTTGGGATGTCGCAACAACAGGTTAATTTGCTGCGATATCAAATTGATTCCCATTCTCAAGTGACAGAACCTTACAGCTATGCCCTACACTAATGGTGTCAATAGTATGACACCTTACAAATTATTTGTCACAACACACGACCGGAAAAGTTTCTATTATAATCGTTCACTAATACTAGTTTTAAGATAAGCTAAATTTACAAATATTCCACTTCATTTGACAATTCCAATTAAAAAACTACTGATATTGGGAACATGATTTACTCAAATCAAACATAATATTGTATTTGATATAACGATTACTTTATTTAATTTCGGTTAAAATATTATAAAATGTGGAATATTGTGACCTCAAATCAAACTCATTAAGAATATAGCTATAGTTAGTTTATAATATACGGCAATAATGTTAAGTAAGTTTTCCTTTTTTCAACAACAAATATATTTGACCGCAGTTCATACTCTATCAATTTTAAATGAAATGAACTCAATCAGAGTTACCAGAAAAATCAATTCCGAAATGATGCCTGGTCATACTAAATTTTAGTTGACGCAATTGAATTCGTTCTGAATTTCCTCCATTTGATGGACAGTTTATTCAATTTGAGTACGACAAGATATTATGTAGTTCTAGAACAAATGACAATTTACTACTTTTAGTTTCAAATTACGGGCCAATTTCAATGAAAAAACAAACTCAATTTGAGTTCGTTTTAGTTCAAGTTTAATACAACTTTTTCAATTCAATTTTTTAAGCATCTTCAGATTTCTTCGTGAACGAATCGATGCTGTTGGTACTTCATCATATGTCTACTTCTAAGCAGATTATGCATATGTGAAGTAGATATCACCCGAAAAGGTCCACCTTTTGATTTATTGAACTTTTTACATTACACGAACCAACAATGAGAACGGAGGATTGGTTTTCCTCACAGATTCCCTTTTTTCTCATACATTATGAACTAAGTTCCAATTTGTTTTTACAATTGTTGAAAAGCTGAAAATGTTCATTATACCAACTTTAATTACCCTAACCATTCTAATGGTAAGTTTTGTCCTAATGTATCCATTTGGATCCATCCATGGTGTTCAAATCCATCGCCAGATGGATGAACGTTTTAGAAACACCCTCTTACCATACATATATTGCGATTTGCCCCATTTTTTCGAGTGATAGTGGACATCTTTATTGGTTATTAGAAACTTCTTAGAGTTAAGGTGCTTACTAAAAGCATATATGAGTAGGGATCAGTGTCATATGTGTTTTTTTTTTTTTGCAGCTTCACCGCCAATATCAAAAAAATATGAAATAATGATATTTTAGTTACAAAATATACTTGTTTTTACGACATCGTTACAAATATTATTTGTACTATTGGTTTATATTTTATATATTAATACTCTTTATAACAATTTGACTAATTAAAAAATAAATTAAAATTCCCATATTTAAAACTAACGCTAGTCCCTTTGAATAAAATACTTATTATTAGTTTAAAAATATTAAAACATTGCAATGCAAAATACTTTTTATAAAATTTTTACCGCCTTCTGAAATCAAAATACAACAATGATTCTTTAGCTTGTCGATTGCTTGAGGGTAGTCTAAATGGTTACAACAAATTATTAAGGCAATTTGAAACATCTTATTCGTTTTGCCCAATATTCCTGTTCCGGCTCCATCTAAACTGCTTCATTGCAGATGACATTCTTGACTTATATTTAGTAATTATGATGATGATCAAATGTATTTGGGTTCAGTGCCCATTTATTTCGTTTTAATGTCATTATTCACTTCACTGATTTAAAACTGTTTGCCCTTTTGGCGTCGTTTGCCAATGCTCTTTGAATTTTGCTCTAAAAGATTTAACTCTACAGTTCCCGTTATTCCAAAAATACAGATGCAAAAGGATACGATAAGATAATGTATTAAGCTGGGTTCGCACCGACTAAATTCCGGTGCAACCACATTCATTATATCTATAAGAAGAATATATACGCAATGTTTCATCACGACCTTATCGTATTGGTAAGGAATGTTGCCAATAATATCGTTGAAAGCTTAAAACACCGATAAGCAAATAGACAACCTCAATTCTAATATTTCCATCGCCTAAAATGAAATTGAAATTGCCACGTTTAGCGACAAAATCACTAAATCTGACAACACTGGTGGATATGGTTCTTTCCAATGTTGAAAAAGAATTCCCGAAAAATATCCATCTTTCTAGAGGCCGGTTTCAATTATGGCATGGGCAAGGTTTTTTCCTACTAAGTTACAGGGGTGGACAGATATGGTTAGGAAGACATTGATTTTTAGGACAATCACAAATTAATCTCTGCTTTTAAGGAAAAACGACTGAACTACCATTTTGTAGTTTTGGAATTTTAGGTGTTTTCCAAAAAAATCGCCGTTATGACAATTTGCTGTAACACTCGAAATTTACCGACTTTTGAAACTACGTTTTTACGACGACATGCGCCTACGCAAATACGTGTCTAAAAAACGACAACAATAATAAGAAATAAACTTGTCCTTGTTGTTATCCTACAAACGGAATGGCAAAATGGGTGTACCCAGAATATGATGATATGATATTTAGCCTATCGTGAACATTCAGTAATTGTGGGAAATGTTTAGAATATAACGTAAAAAAATTCTTCAATGGATCCACTTTAATTGTGGTTTGAATTTGGAAAATACATAGAAATATGATAATTCAGTGAAAATCGAACTGAGTCAAATACTGAGTCAAACGCTCACTAATTATTAGGTAAGAATTTGAGGGGCGGTCTGGCCAGGTCCTTTCTGATACTTCCAAATAAAGTGGCCACTTGACAAAAATCTACAGTTACAGTTATGCTAATGTGTGCAAAACCTATATCTGTAACATAAAATCAAATTCTAAATCGATTTATCGATGACCGTCTGCCTATCCATGTATTGTTGTAATCAAAGCACCAACCGACGTACTTTGTTTGCGCCAAGGTCGGGGAACCCTATTGAAAATTTGACATACCGGTTTAGGTTATGATATAGTCTTAATCCAAAAGGTCCTATCAAATCTTGGCGGCATTGTTTCCAAAAGCTATTACTATGGGACCGTGCAATTTTTGTTTTGTCGTTTCTATTGGAGTCTATTTATGTTTACAACATATGATTTAGTTAGGTCAGTATGAATTTTATTGAAACAGGACCCAACATATGACGTCGGTATCAAAATTGTCCGTCTCTTATCAGACACAATGATTTATGTTGTAATATAATCTGTCCGCTATCCACCAAAATGCCTGCCGAAATTTGCGCCTGTCGACTGTATCGGTGATTTTATCAATTTATTTTACTCAAATAAACATAGCAGATCTGTACAATTTATATCAGCATGGTTGTTATTTATTACCTACTTGTTTTTGTGTCCTTCACAGGATTTATCAACATCGATACCTTGGTCTGATGGTGATCGGCACGTGGCTATTGAGTTTCTGCACCATGATACCCACTTGGCACGGAATTTGGGGAAAATTTGGACTTGACAGGGAAATTGGTTCATGTTCCATATTGCACGATCATAACGATCGTTCTCCGAAAGAATTCCTCTTTGTCCTCGCGTTTATGGTCCCGTGTTTGTGTATCGTATTCTGTTACACGCGCATTTTCTACTTGGTGAGAAAAGCCGCATTTCGGACTAGAGACGCAGCATCTAAACCTGGAGCAGCTGCAACACAACGTCCCAACGAGCCAAGTCCAGCAGTATCAGCAAATCAAGAGATTAACAAGAAAAAAGATGTATTTGTGACCGATGATGATGATACGTCGCCCAAACCGTTTAGCGTTAATGAGGATATTGAATTCATCGATGTCGATTGTTCCCTGGAAAATCTACCGATTTCTTATAAAAATTCAAATACCGCGGGTCCTTGCTCAAATGTAAGTTTATACTATTGAAAAACAGGGCGTTATGAAATATTAAGACCTACCCGAAATATAGCAACCGGAATATTCTAAAAAACATAGCAATACATATTTGAATATAATTTATCTTGAATAATCGTACAGGCAACTTTTGATCACAGATTTTAAGGATGATTGATCTCCCGGCAAACTACTGGAATAACACGATTTTTGGCATTTTCCATTCAAAAATTCTTGCATGCTCTGGAATAAACAGAAATCCAAATCTTTCGAAATTCACAACAAAACCTTCTTTATCTCAATTCTGTCTTTAATGAAGTTTGAGCGCGTTCATCTTATTAGGCCAGGAACTCTTTCGGTTGACAATGTTGTAAAGAGCCCATTTATGATATTACAAGAACTTATCCGCTTTGTGAAGTGGATTTCTTTTAGCTTGTGCGAAACCCAGACATCGAGTTTTTTGAATAGTTAAAGACGATGACATTTCCAGAACGGTTCGTCAGTCAATTTTGACAAGAGTGTTAAGGCATCTAAACTATGTTTCCGATCTAAAAGTAAACTAACCGCTAGCAATGTTGTGGCACAGCATAAATTTAAGCTCGAATAGAAATTTCATTATAATTATTTCAAATATTAAAAGTGGGAAAAACTCATTGCTTATCATGTAATACACACATTACATGACACATTACATCGAATCAATTGTGTAAAGTAATAGTTCAATAATTGGTTAAAAAAATGGTTTTACTATTTTCTAAATACATCTTCGAGCAACGCGAAATGTTGGTTGTAATGTGTAAGTAAGGAGTTTGAGTTAAATCAATTTCAAAACGAATACGATCGCAGTGATGTAGTATTGATTATTTTTAATTGAACACTTGCTGCATTACCATTGGTTTCAACTAATTGTAATGAAATCGTCTATTAACTGTATCAAACAATGAAACCGTTCCATCTATTGGTTATATCAATGCTCTCCACTTACTTTCGGCGATTTGAACGGATGTTACTGTAACAAGCATATTTACTTGGTCCATTTTTCTCAAGCTTTACAGCGAACTCTAAATCACTGCAATCAACAAAAATCTATATTACAGTAGTTTGCTAATTAGGAATTACAGATGAACTATTAAATTGTGGAAAATCTACCAATTTGTTTGGGGAGTGCAAAAATAAATGTGTCAATGTGCTTCATTATTATTCTGAGACACCAAATTTTACTAAATTTGGGGCAACCAAATAAAATATAAGGATCTATGACAATATGGGATAAATCGTTCATATATATTGGAGATTATAGTAGGGGCGTGGTTAATCAATAGACGTTTTTCACAGTGTACGATTAAGAAGTCGTAGGTAACCAATTGAATTTGTGAAAATCGTTCAGTTTGTATGAGAGGTTAGGTATCAGATCGATTTCGCCCAATCCCCAGTCAGGATCTGGGAAAATAATAGCCTATGCCAAGTTTCAAGAAGTTTCATAAAAACTTACGACTGTTATCGTGCTATCTGTAAGCTAGCCACAGAGTAATACCTTCCTGGCCGTCAATCTTGGCTTGGCCACCGTTTGCATCGGCCAACCATGCTTCGACCACAATCGTTTTCACTTAATGTTGTTGTAAGTGATCCATTTTCCATCGCCAGTCACTCTCTCCTTTAGAAAAAGTCGGTTTTGTTGCGATTCAGCAAAGATTCGCAGATGGAAATTCATCCATTTGATTTTTTACTTAGCTTGTGTGGCACCCACATATAGTGGGTATTTTCATGTCCAGTCTTATTCAAGTGGTTCCAAACATTTTTTTGTGCAAAATTTAGCTTTTGGATAATTGCAACAGTGCTTACATAATGGTCGGACTTGACGAATTCCACTATTCTATCGTCCTTTTTGACAATTCGGCTTCCAATTCAATTTCGAAATTGAGCGTGATTGGCTGTTATAGTATTTGGGCCATGAACGCTATTTTCAGTCTCCTGGTAATTAAATTACACCAATTGTTCAATTAAAAATAATCAATTCTACGTCACTTCTGTCGTATTCGTTTTGAACTTCATTTAACTCAAACTCCTTAATTACGAGGTGTGTTCAAAAAATAAGGGTAAATTTTCAAATTTCGCGGGCTACGTACATTCGACTTTCGATTATTATTTTTTACACTCGTCTCGAAGATATGTTGACCGTTTTATCCATATAGCATGTTTAGTTTGTTTGTGAGAGGCATAAATAAGACAAGTATTTTGCGTGTTTGGCGATTTTATGTTATCGAAAAAAATGGATCAAAGAAATTGCATCAAATTTTGTGTGATGGAATTAAGTGGTCAAAAACACTTTAAATGTTGACAGTAGAATAAGATGAGAGTACTATGAGTCAAACAAATGTTTACAAGCTTTTCACAGAAGGTCGAGAAGATGGGAATGACGACGCTCACTCTGGACGCCCCATCACATCAACAACCGAGAAATATGTTGAGAAAGTGAAGAAAATTGTTTTGGAGAATCGTCGAATCACAATTAGAGAAGTTTCTGAGGATGTCGGCATATTGGTTTGCTCATGCCATGCAATCTTTTCGGAAATTTTGGGCATGAAGAGTGTGGCAGCGAAGTTCGTTCCAAAATTTCTGCTTTCTGCTTAGGTTACTACACATATAATTTAACAAAAGCCAGTAGCCTCCATATAATTTCTAAGCGGAGGACTTCAGAAAGTTACAATTTTGCAATTTACCATGCCCCTCCTGGTGCCCCTCACATTTTTGCATGAAAGAGCATGGAGTGAAAATATATGTAAGTCAGTTCACCTAACTGAAATTTATGTACTAATTTATTTATATTGATCAAAAGAAAACGACTTTTTGTAAAGTACACTACAAGTCCCATCTTAAATTGGTGAAAAAAAATACCTTATTTCTCAAAATATTGAAACAATTCTTTTTAATACGAGAAGTGAAAAATTGAGTTTCAAAAAAATGTATCGCATTTTCATTTGGATGATAAATAATGATAGCAGCAGACGATTTTATTGCTGTTTGGTTTTTCCGTTTAAAATTTCTGACAGTTTCCCTATGATTTGTGATGTTTGTCCAAGAGAAATATGCTCACCTGGTATTGTAATTTCATCATAGAAAGACTACGCCCGAAAAACGCTTGCAAATTATTGAAATTTATTTCCAAAATCCGTGCCATTAGAAATGTGGAAGAAGTGAAGATAGGACGCCCGCCTCAGCTTCGTATTTTTTGAAATCATTAGGAAGATCTTACGAAAACCTTGAAAAAAAAAACTTATAAAAACTTGGAAAATATATTTTTTAACGAAATATTATGTTCAGCGAGGAAGCTCATTTTCTGTTAAATGAGTATATGATTGAGTGTATGATTACCCGCTGTGCGCGAAAAAACGGGCTGTGGACTTCTCTTGCTGTTGCCGACATTTATATGAAATAATTTTTAAAAAATAAATGTCGAGTATTGATTTATCGATTTATCGACAAACAAAAATTTCATACGTTTCCATAAACTTTCTTTTTTTTTAAATATAGAAGGATGACAATTAATGAACTGCGACCCTGATTTTTTGTGTGAAATATAGCTATATAATCTTTTTTGGATCAATTTCGATTTTATTGGCCTTCTGCTGATCAGTTTAACAATAGATCCTCAATCTTACTTTAATATATACGCTACAAAATTATGCGCGATTTTCTGCAAACACTTTTTACAATACTTTTGTTTGGGTGTGGGGGCGAATAAATTAATTATCCAAACCGGGGTGAGAAATAAAAACAAAATTAGATTTTTCGTTTTTTCTAATAAATTTGTATTTTTACCTTCGGGTTAGCTTGACGTCTTGATTCCAAGTGACGTATTCTTCTTTTTTATAATTAGGGTTGCACTTAAGGGTAACAATTCATTGTACTTAAAACTATTAGGGCGCCCAGCTAGACATCCCGCCCCCCTTGCAAGAATGCAATATAGAGGGAAACAGAAGCTAGACTGGGTCATATACATACCTATATACGGATGGACGAGAATTCAATTATATAATTCAACAAAAAACACAAAAGACTGGTAACAATAACAAATAAGACAATACAGGGTTGCCCATATTCGACGGACCCATCTGGCAACGCAATAACTTTTGACAGAGATGTCAGATCGCTTAATGACATACCGCGTTTGAAGCGTCAGTCCAAGCAGATTTTTACCATGGAACAATACACGCCACGCGAGCGCTCTGAAATAGTTGAAATTTACATTCAACAGAAGAAGTCAATTGTAAAAACTCAACGTGCTTTTAAAATATTAAAAAATGTGAGAAGTGCGCCTTCTAAGAACACCATTAAGCGTTTATACGAAAAATTTTCGACTGGTGAGGCTCTTTCTAATCCGAAGAGGCCAAATAAAAGTCGACCAATGCGATCGGCCGAGAATATCGCTGCCGTACGAGCCAGTGTTGAGAGGTCCCCAAGAACATCCCAAAAACGCCGTTCTCAGCAGTTGGGCATGGCTCGGTCCACTTTACAACGGATTATTCGCGTTGATTTGCATTTGTTCCCGTACAAAATTCAATTGACGCAAAGATTGTTACCTGCGGACAAGCCTCGTCGATTGGAATGGGCCCAACGAGTCATCGAAATGGCCGATGATGACGAGCAATTTTGGAACAAAATTATCATGTCCGATGAAGCCCATTACACATTGAATGGGACCGTAAACCTCTGGACCTGGGACCTCTTCATGACGAAAAAGTCACAGTTTGGTGCGGCGTTAGTGCGAAAACGGTCATTGGGCCGTTTTTCTTCCAAAACGAAAATTGCCATACTGTTACTATCAACCAGGAGCGTTATCGCGACATGATGACCAATTTTGTGATGCCAATTATTCGTCGAAAGCGTATGAGGCAGTTCTGGTTTCAACAAGACGGCGCTCCACCGCACACAAGTCGCATAACAATCGATTTTCTGAAGAATTTGTTTCCGGGCCGTTTGATGTCGAAAAGTGGTGATTTGGACTGGCCACCGCGTTCGCCCGATTTGACGCCCGCTGACTTCTTCTTGTGGGGACATTTGAAGTCAAAGGTTTACGTTAACAAGCCAAGGACCGTAGAAGAGCTCAAGGA
>JAHXMU010000099.1:391322-505060 GCA_019455685.1 Philornis downsi | reverse complement strand
GAGACCCTATCGATAAATTGCAGATTTTAGTCGATTTTGCGGCTATCACACCGTTAAGTCCGACAATATCTGCTATAGGGGCTGTGAAAAGAGGCAATTTAAGTTTCTTCTGTAGTTTTTTTCGATATAAATGTGGCCTGAGAAGCAGGATCTATTAAGGCTCCAGCTGAGCATCTCACATCGTGGTAACATACTTCAACAAAGGTTGTTCCCAAAAGGACCGTGGAGTATGGCGACATTTTCGACTGCGTTGCAAATGTCTGCATTGAACGGGCAGCCGCTGATGTCGTAGGTTGATCAACTGCGTCTGAGCGGGCTGGAATTCCCATATTTTGAGAATTTCCAGTGAGCTCGCTGGGATTTCGACAGGGTTGTTACGAAGATCCCGTACGATGAAGCAACGAGTGATGCTTCTGTTTACAATGATAGCAAACATTTGAGCTCTTACATGTACTGAATGTGTGAGATGATGCTAAACAATTTGTGCAGCATTTAAGCCTTTCCACCGTATTTATACGACTTTCGACAGACATTTGTAGAAATTCTGCACATAATCTAAGTGGATGGGGTTCGGAACATAAGGGACATTTCTGCTGGAAAGTATTAGGTGGGACTGTATTCCGCTGAGTGTTATCAACGGGAACCGTGGTAGCAAAATTTTTAAATTTTCTACAATCTTCCGTTCGATTCTTAGCATTTGAATTTTTCCTAACATGACCGGTATTCGAAGGCGGATTCGGTTTATTCGTTCCTCTGATATCGTAAACAGACTCTAGCGCTTGATATCTTTAGATCAGAAATTTGTCCATATTTTCCAAAATGGGTAAATTGGAGCTGGTCGCTTGGGATTGCTCCCAAAGTCCGAGGGTGACTTCAGGTAGTCGTGTAGAACAGATAAACACGAATATTACATCCCAGTTCTTTGCCTCAATTCCCAATAATAATAAATTGATTATGCAGTCATTGATAGTTCGCTGCAATAGCTTTATAGTGGGACCAGATTCTTTATCGACAATGGCAAGATTGAAAAGTGTCTTTAAGCGTTTACGATCCATCAGATTCTGCCATGCCATCGCAAAACCCTCATTAGTCATGGAGCACGTTTTTATAATATCACGTGCTTCGTCTTCTGTTTTTTTGCATTAAGTAATACATTTTCTGGATATTACTAATTTTCATTCATTTTCTTTATTGGATCTTTCTTACGAAATTTACAATATGTATTCAAATCTTAATCCTATCTTAAACTAAAGTATCCTGCCATTGCCGGATCTTGTTTTTGGCGAACAGATCTGTTTATCACCGGACCAAGTCTAGCGTGTCCTTTCTTTTTAGCCGTATATGACCGGGAAAATGCTGAAGGTTTTGAGCGAGTGGGTTTGAGTGGGAGGACAACTTCGATACATATGACCTGCTTAATTTTTTCATTTCCTCGGAAATATAAGGAATGTTTAAATCTTTGTGTATGTTATCATTCCTAACATAACATGGGGCACCACAAATTTGGCGCAGTATTCTTGACTGCCTTCTCTGTAGCTTATTTATGTTAGAAGCCGATGCCGTTCCCCACAACGGGATGCTGAGTTGAGCCATTTTTAATTTCAATTGTATGATTTTTGAGTCAATTTGATTTTACCAGGTGAGACGTCGGTCAAGGTGAATACCCAAATATTTGACATGGTTATGAACGGGTGTGGTACTACCGTGAATAGTGAGGGCTGGGCAATTGTTCTGTCTAAGAGAGAATGTAACCTGTACACTCTTAGTGGCATTTACTTTTATCTTCCACTTTTCGAGCCAAGATTCTAATGTATGTATAGGAGACTGCAGTTGTCTAGAAGCCATTAATGGGCAAATGCTAGTGCTCATGAATGCAGTGTCATCGGCAAAAGTTGAGGTTTGAATTAGGGAATGAACAGGCATGTCAGAGATGTAGATGGTATATAGTATAGGGCCTAGTATACTGCCCTGAGGAACTCCTGCTGAAACTTTTCTTTGAGTTAAAACAGAGTCTTTCGATTTTACTACAAAAGATCGATCCTTCAGATAGCTCTCCAGGAGCTTGTGGGTATTTGCCGGTAGAAAAGAGACTATTTTGTGAATAAGGCCTTCATGCCACACTTTATCAAAGGCTTGGGAGATGTCTATAAAGAGTGCTGAGCAATATTTCCGATCTTCGAATGTTTTTCTGATCTGGGTTACTATACGGTGTACTTGTTCTGTCGTTCCATGACCCTTGCGAAACCCAAACTGGTGCGTGGGTATTACCTGGTTTGCTTCAATATAGGGGTACAACATTTGGAGAAAGATCTTTTCAAACAGTTTAGATAAAATAGAGAGTAAACTTATGGGTCGATAGGATGTAATTTGTGACAGTTCCTTTCCAGGTTTTGGGATCATTATTATTTCAGACAGCTTCCATGATTGAGGAAAGTATCCAATTCGAAGTATAGCATTAAATATAAATAAAACTAATTTGAGGATATTGTGGGGGAGTTCTGAAATCATTTTCGCTGTTATTTTATCGTGTCCAGGAGATTTATTCATTTTTAACGAGAGAACATTTTTCTTTCAGAGAGATAGACTTATTTTCATTGGATTTGTGACCATTGGGCTAATGATCGTTGGATTCACACGAGAGATTGTATCGTTAGGAGTAAATACTTCTTCCAGATGATCAGCAAATTCTTTCACTTTTTCATCACTACTCCTTGCCCATCCTCCATCTTTCATCCGTATTGGAGACTCCTGTATTATAGGACGCTGTAGTTGTCTTATGGCGTTGTACAGGCTATAGTTAGTGTTTTGTGTGGCTCCTAGACGAGATAAGTACCGGGCTTCGGAGATTTCTTTTTTTTCATCCAGAGTTGACCTCAGTTTTGACTTACACTGGTCGAGACGAGCTTTGAGGTAGGGAGATCTGTGCTTTTGCCATCGTCTTCTCGCTTTCCTTTTCTCTTTGATTAGAGATTCAATATGACATGAGGAGTCATTTTTTGTTTAAGCATGGACCTTGTGAGGAGTTGCCAAGTTTGCGGCAGTTGTCATTGTGGTAGTGAGGACGTTGATGGCAGACTGAATTTCATCTGGTGTTTTGAGAGAAAAGTTTTGCCACAGATGAGAGCTTATGTACATCTTGTATCTCAACCAATTTGTATGCTTGTTTGGAAAATGGTAAGAGATTTCCGGGTTCAAGGGAATGTTAAATACTGTGAGAATTGTGGGGGAGTGGTCTGATGAGAGGTCAAGGGAAGGAGTAACGATGATGTGTTCTCTTGTTATACCCTTCATAACTGCAAAATCTATGAGATCGGGGGTTTTATTGAGATCCGTGGGCCAGTATGTTGGTTCACCTCCAGACAAAACTTTTAGGCCTGAACTCGATATAGCATTCAGCAATTGCCTGCCCCTGGGGTTGACGAGTCTAGACCCCCAGAAGGTATGTTTAGCATTGTAGTCTCCGGCTGCTATAAACTTGTCACCAAGAGTAGAGAAAAAGTGTGAAAACTGGTCTTCGCTTATAACATATTTGGGAGGGCAGTATATGGAAGAAACTATTATGTTTAATCCAGTTAGTGCAACTGAAGTGGCTTGTATGTGATCAGTTTTATATTCGCGTAGAGGGAAGTGCTTTACCTGATCATTAATTATTGCAGCTGTTTCCCCACAAGCTCTGCCACTGGGATGTTTTGTATCGTAGGTTGAGTATCCATTTATTCGGAAGCAATTTTTTAACGAGAAATGAGTTTCAGAGACTAAGAGAATGTCTATATCTCGGGATCTCAGAAAATACTCTACTTCGTTCTTATGTTGGGTGAGTCCGTTGGCATTCCAGTAACAAATTCTTATAGAGTTCATTTTCTGCTTAATAAAACTTGAATGAGCATATTCTGGTTTCGTAACATTTCTTGCATAATCCCCTGCATATTTGTCATGAAATTATTCATAGTTTTTATGAGGGATTCGATTGAGGTTTCAATATTGTTTTTCTGGGGAGGAGCTTGAGGAACCTGATTTTTGAGAGTTTGTGCATATGTCATTTGAGTCGTCGTTGCTGAATTGACATTTGAGACTGATGGATCTGGATTTGGAATACACCCAAACTCTGGCATTTGAAACTGAGGAGTTTCCTGCCTTCTATGAGAGAGCTTCCTCCTTAGTTCTATGTACACGGGGCAACCTCTATAATTAGCTGTGTGGTTTCCTCCACAGTTTCCACATTTCTTCAGACTGGGATCTGTTTTTGGTAACTTGCATTCTGAAGTTTTATGAATACTTCCGCATATCACACATACTGATGGTAATTTGCAGTAAGCTTTAGTATGCCCAAACTCCTGACAGTTTAAGCATTGAGGAGGGTCTTTGCGCGCTAGCGGTTGCTCAACTGATACTCTGCGATGAAGCAGATATCTGAGATTGTAAATTGGGTGTGGTTCATTTTTTCCTTTCATGTGGGCATAGTCAAACGCTATTTCCACCTTAAACATGGGCTGAGGAGCCTTGAACTTGTTGAGTATATTGTGAATGGATTTCACTTCGTAACCCTCATTTTCAACAGCCTCCTTTATTTCCTGTATGGGAACGTTGCTTTCAATGCCCTTGATTACAACTATTAGTCCCTTAGAGCTTTTGAGTTGGTAAGTGTAGTAATTCTTACGTTCCTGGTCAAAAAATTTGGAAACTTCACGATATTTTTCTTCCGTATATGTTTGAACTTTTGTCTCCAGCACCTTCCCTTTGCGCACCTTCCTTTGACACTACATGGAAACCGTCTTTACCAACTAAATGAGATAATCTGTTTACCAGATTGTTAGAGATAGCTTCCCTTAGGAATATTGGGGGAGGTTTTTGTGCTTTCTTAGGTTGTGATTGCAAATTTTCTTCTTCTGTGGCCAAAATTGCGTAGTAATTTTCACCTCTTGGGTCAACCTGAGAGGGAGGGATGTTTCTGGAATACTTCGAGTTTGGAAGTTTTTGGCTAGACTTTGGGCTCAATTTTCTTTTCAGAATGGGAAAGTAAACGTCTATCCCAGTTTGAACCGTTTCATTTTGAGGTTTTTGTTTCGGTATAGCGCCCTTCGAGGTCGATGTTGCCGGTTGAGTAGCACTCGCGAGAGTTGCCAGTATATCACCGTTTGCACAAATGTTAGGTGAAATATCGGGTATACTTTTAGGCGGAATCTTAACTTGGGGCGAATTGATTGTTTGTGGAGCATGGGAATGGGAAGTACTTACGGGCATACTTTTAAGCGGCAACATATTTTGTCCACTTGCCAAACTGTCATCATTGTTTGGAGAGATGTGAGCTGAGGGGGAATTCATATTGACACTATTTTTCGCGGTTAGGAAGGCACTGTCATCTTTTTTGTTTTGGGATGCACTTTTCTGACACTCGTTTGCATTTATTGAGAGATACGCATTTCTGCCGTTAAGACTCAGACGTCTCTCTGAGTGTGAGACACTCATATAGGCACTTTTCGCCTTAAGATATGCGAAATGTAAACTATATTTTTTTGCAGATTTGTTGTGACTGTAATATTATAAATTGTATATTATTATCACTGCACTGGGGAATTTTGATTAAGCGTCTTCTGACTGAATATTTTTTGGGCTAATAGTATATTTAACCTTTTTTATAATTATTTTTCTAATGCCGATGCACAAACACGTCTGTCTGCACAGAGAGAAAAATTAACTATTACTATTACTAATGTGGTCATTATCCTTGTATAGGGCAGAGAACATATCTCTGAAAGTAGGCCATGTTTTGTAATCTCCCGAGAAAGTTTCGGTATCACATGGGGGAAGATTAATTGGGATAGAGACTGATTTCTTTTTAGAATTCAATTTCTCTATATACGCATCAATGAATGCCAGTCCCCGGACATATGATTTATATGCCGACATATATTTTGGTTTTATTACCTCAATAGAAATTTCCGACGGGTCCGCGTGGTCACAAATATCTTCGTAACAATCACGGAAAGCTTCCCAATGCCTGATAAACTCTTGTCTGTGAACTCCAAGAGAATGAGTAGTGTGCTCATCTTCAGGCATTGATGTGAACAATTGCTCTAGATCGATCAAGTGACGTATTCTTCTTTTTTATAATTAGGGTTGCACTTAAGGGTAACAACTCGCTGTAGTAAAACTATTAGGGTGCCCAGCTAGACAACTTTAGTGAACTTGATAAGTGTACATTTACACAATTTTGATTTTGTGTTCCTTTAATAAATATTTGAGTTAATAATTAACACTAAGCATAGAATATTACAGTTTTTTTTTAGTTATTTAGAAAAATTGGGGCAGTTGGAAAGCGTCGTTACGAAGCTTGCTGGCTGGTTTTCTTGTCAAACTAGTAAACCCATGTCTCATTACCAGTTATAATGCGTTTTATGCATATGGGGTTGGAACTGACTTGTTATAGCATGTCTTCAGCGACCTTTACGCAATTAAGTTTTTGGGGAAAATTAAGGTCTTTCGGAATTACAATCGTGATAATCGGTACTCATTGATTCGTGAGACATAAAAAGTTCATCATCTATCTCTTTCAAAAATCAATGAATATCAGACAATGAAACGTGTGGCATTCAGTATTTCTTTTAAATCCGTTCCGTTTTTCTTCAACTAAACCACCTATTATAATTTACAATTCCAGGAAATGGATACATCAACGCCAACAAATCTGATCAAATCCAACCAAATTATTAAACAAGAGGAAAATGTTTCCCGGTAAGTTTGAACTAAAAATAAGTATAAATTATATCCTCTTAATAATGATCCCCATTGCAGTCGACAAAATCCAATAAAAACTTCGATAAAAACATCATTCACCCGCTTTAATTCGCGTAAAAATCATTATATCTCCATGGTCAACACCTCGAATGCATCCGCCATATATCCGGGTCGAATGAGCCAAAAAGATCGTCGCCTCCTGAAGATGATTCTGGTAATATTTGTGTCATTCGTCATTTGCTATCTGCCCATAACGTTAACTAAGATCTGGAAAGGGGCAAACGATATTCATGTATTCAATGTCAGCGGATATCTGCTCATCTACATGACCACCTGCTTCAATCCTCTTGTCTACGTTTTAATGTCTTCGGAGTACCGCCAAGCCTATTGGAACTTATTGAGGTGTCGATGTGATGGCAGTTCATTGCAAAAGGATTTCAATCGAATTCCAAAAACATAAATATATACAGTATTCAAAAAGATGTATTTGTGCGCTTAAAATGTGCAAATCAATTAATTACGTTGTATTAATATTTTTTTTTAACTATGTAAGATACCGTCTGCAATTTTACAATAAGTTGCATTATTTATTAATTAAATTTAGATTCATTTTTATTTTCTATATTTAATATTGTAGCTTGTACGTTTGTCAATATGTAAGAAGTAAAAGACGAAATTACCTGGTGTCAAAATCCCTTATCCGATTTGCGTAAGAATTGATACGGAACATCAACACAGGCTTATGTATTCAAACCCGGAGTGAAGTTTTTTCGTCATTTTTCATTTCCCGCGAAAGAGAATTTAAAAATTGCGTTTCCAGGGACTTTTTCAAAACATATTGGTATGCTTCATTTAAAGCTGTTTTATTATATTAAAATTTAAAAAATGTATCACAAATGTAAAAAATAGTAATAAACAAAATTAACAAGCTTGGAAATGTAAAAATCACCTGTTATACAAATGAGCATGTACTAACTAATTCAATTTCTATTTAGAGAGGTAAGAAGTATACCAGAATTTATTCAGTGTCTAAAAACAACTTTTTGCTCAATATTTTAGCTACCGGTTTTTAACTTTGTAAAATACAGAACGAAGGCTACAAGTTAGATTTTTATTTCAACAATATAGGTCAGCTATTGTTTAGCTGACGAAACTATCAGCATTTGAATTATCAACAGTAACCCAAAATTAAATTTTTAGCATCTGCATTCTTTAAGTGAATAGAAATGCAATATCAGCTATTGAACATAATTTAATTGGAAGGCTGAAGATAAATTATTTGTATATATTTTGTAAAGATGAAATTTAAATCGAATAAAACAGCCGTGTGTTAGGTATTCATTTTTTATTTGATAGTTCCTGGATGGATTGGGTTTTGTTGATTTTGACGGCATCGAACAATTGCGACTTATTAGTGTAATAGACCTGCAACTCCCGCAATCTGAATGGTTAATTCATTTCATCTTCGCAAGAGACAATCATAACACTTCAATAACTGCTGTATTTTAAAAATGGCAAAAGTCTCAAATCAAAATTCGTGAGAAATACCGTTTTTGCAACACTTTCGAGAACAAGCTTCGTCAACCTTCCTCCGATAAAGAAAAAGTTGTTTAGGAATGTATTACATCTTTGTATTATTCTGAAATATAATACAATTAGAACACTTTAAAACCTAATTTAAAAAAAAAAAAAGATCAGCATTTTTTTGTCTGTAAATGCACAAGTTCTTTTTCAATTGTGCAATTTAAAACTGCATTTGTTTAAAATAGATGTGTAAATTTGACCACATTTTTGGCTTTTGCTTGGAAGTTGTGAGATTTTTTCGGGATTAGATATTCCCATTTTCTTTTTTTCTTTTTATAACCAAAATTTCATTGCTTTTAATGCATAAATAACTATTCCATTGTCCTGTCAATTTCTTAAAAATTACTATTGCGTTTTCCATATCTGTGATTACCTTTCCAACGGTACTCTACACTTACATCCATCATTTGTATTTCCGTATCCGAGAAGTGCTTTATCAATTTTAATTATATTTGTTCTTTGAAATCATTATGAACATTTTTTTGATGTTTTTGGTTGTAATCGTCAATACACAGTACCTTGTCGAATTTTAAGTCTTATATAATACGAAGAGGGGATATTTCGAATTTAATTGCATCCTTATTGATTAATACACCTTCAGGGAAACTTCGATATTGTGTTCGTCAAATTATTGAAAACTTTGCCATCATTGATTGTTAAGCACAAATTAAAAGAGGTAAATATTTGGTAATCTTCAACTCTTTTGCTTTGACCGTTAACTTCAAAGAACATCGGTCTGCAAAAGACTTTCGATCCAGGTGTATTTACTCATGTATCCCTGCGTGTCTTTGCACTATTGCTTGATGCCGATGGTCCCAGATCTGAGGAAGAAACTGTCACTAGCTTTACGGGCACTAATAAATATGCTTTCACATGCTGATATAGATCGGCCGCTACCAGTCTGTTTATATTCAGGCTCCATCACATCCATCACAACCCAAATTGCACACAAGTACAAGATTGCAGTTACTTAGTTTCTCCATTTCACTAATAGAAGCATAGAAGAAGCTGGGCAAGATATTCTGCTGTTTTTCTTTTTTTTTTTTTGTATTTTGCTTCCTTTAAAAATTAGAGCCTTTCGTAAGACAAAATGCGACACAATGCGACTTAATCCTATTTTCAACATTAGAGGCCTCGCTTCTTTCTCCGTAAAATCTGTTGTCAATTCTGATGTTGGGACACTTTTACAAGGGCGGTCCCAAAACTAGCCGACTAGACGTATAGATGGTGTCAGTAGTTCGAAAAAAATATTTTGGTGAAAAGTGGCAACCTTACAAAACATATGTTTTAAGCTTCAAGGCTCCACGTTGTTTAGTATTTTTATTTGAGCCATCAAAAGTACACGATCTCAGTAAATTTGTAAGCAAGGAAAAATTTGGTCACCGTTATGTAATTCAATATTTCCATTTGAAAGGTCTCAGTCCAACCAGCGTTAAAGCCGAGCTAGATTCTACTATCTGCTCTTTCATCTGCTCCTGTAACCACGCCAGACATGGTTAGGAAAATGCACAAATGATCGTCTGCTGAAAGAATGGGAATTTCAAAAAACGCTGTATATCGTATATTGATCGAAGATTTAAAAATAAGAAAGCTGTGCGCAAGATGGATGCCGCGCTTGTTTTCAATAGAGCAAAAACATCGTCGTGAAGATGTTTCAGTAGAGTGTTTGGCGATGTTTGACTGCAATAAATCCGAATTTTTGCTGCGATTTAAAACCATGGATGAGACATGGGTCCGCCAAAGGATGGATGAGACAAAGGAATAGTTAAAGTATTAGACTGGAATGGGAGAATCGTGTTCAAAGAAGGAGAAGACGGTTTCATCTGCAGGCGAATATTATGCTAACTTATTGCAACGTTTAGGTGATGCAACGTTTTGCGATGGCCCAAAATTAATTGATTAAATTTCAAATTGCTTCTTCACGCACCTTATTCGACAGATTTAGCTTCCCTGGTATATTTTCTATTTCCAAACTTGGAAAAATGGCTCATTGGTAAAATATTTGCCGACAATGAAGAGGTGGAGTCTGCGGTTGATGGCTATTATAAGGAGTTTGGCAGTTCTTACTATAGACAGGGTATAGAAGCTTTTGAATATCGCTGGAAAAAGTATGGAGCTAAAAGAAAACTTTTTCACACTTTTTTGTGTCTTCTTTGTTATTACGGCTAGTTTTGAGACCACCCTAGTAATTATGCCTGGCATTCCTTTGACGTACGCATGTTGGCTGATTATTTTCCGAACCAGTCGTCTCGAAATTGGCCATCAAACTTCGAATAGCCACCGAGCGCAATATTTTCATTTTTACACTTTCATCCGAAGGAATGATATGGCAAAACTGTAATACCCAAAAGGAAGCGTCAAAAGAAAGTAGTATCTTTTGACCAAATATGTTACATGACTTTTCAAGTCGATTAAGCAACGTCCTTCGGTCTACAAATTGCCCGATTTTTCAAAATTCGGGTTTTTCCTGTATCTTCTAATATATATAACAAAATTTGAAAAAGTCGACCAATTAACCATACCCCTTCTGGTAGCTCCCATACAAATGACCAATTTAACCTATATATTCTTAAGTGCATTACTTTTATTCCGTCAAAATTGGATCGAATTACTACCTCCTTGCGGCAATTTAGTAATAAGCTGAGTTCTTTTCACTTGCAAAAATTTCACGAGACAGCTTTTTTCAATTGGTTTCCAACACTAAAATCAAGACAACTTGTCATTGTAATATTTTCCATAATATATTTGCTAAATTGTAAAATTGTGTCTTTTTTATTGCTATGACGTACTTACAACTGTTTCTAATTCCTTATCGGCTGAGTGAAATATCCTAGCAGTGGAAAACTTTCGTCATTCATCGTTTTTGTCGTCCGATATTATTCCAATATGTAAAGGAGTCTTCGAAAGACTTTAAAAATTTGGATCATTCAACGAATAATGAAATTAAGTACATGGAATTCGTTTTACAGCTATAACATTTTGCGAGAGGAAATACTTTTGATGATGAGACATTACCAACGAAAAAACAAAATAATTAAATAGAGTTAAGTAAGATAAATATTTCAGGCAACTTGAACTGAAAATACCTATAGTCTTCACAAAGTGTATGTGAAGACATTATTCCAACTATGGACGATATTATAGACTACACACAAACACAAAGATGCTGTCGCTGCGATTTAGATCTAGTAAATCCACAAGTGCCAAGCTTTTACATCGCAGATCGACGAATGTTGCTTTGTCCAAAAAATATGACCAATTTTCAATTTAAATTACGCGGGTATCTCGAATTTCGGAATTCGCGGGTATCTCGAGGAAATCTCCAAAGTCGCTCAGACATCGAGGTCATGCTAGTAATAATCTTCCATTATCATTGTACATATTATGCACCATGATAATGCGCCATCTCACATTACATTGGCTCTTCATGGCTTTTCGCCAAAAGAGTAACTAATATCGCACCATAACCATCGTATTCACTTGATTTAGTACAGCGTGCCATCTGGGTATTTGCTGTTCTTTGCGTTTTGATCACAATCGTACCATCTTCCCCTCGACTACGAAGATGCTTTAGAGTTTGATATTCACGAAGCGTTCAGTGAAGACGGGAAAAAATCTTAGCGAGTCATTTGGATGGAACGACAGCTGATCGTGCAACCTCTTCAACATACTTTTGCAGTACACGTGGCTGGTGCCAAACTCAACAAAAGCCATTTATTAATTGCGTACAATGATAATATAAACGTCATTGCCCGAAAAATGTGAACGACAAACCAAGTTATTTATCTCGAAAAACATGGAGTCCATTCATTTGGGACTTCATGTAAACGTTGACAACTGTAAATATTTAGTAATAATGGAATTCATCTAATTTAGCTCCACCATCTACAGAACTAATGATGTCAGCCGGGAAGTTATGAGAAAAATATTGCCTGTAAATAAAATCTATTATAAGCTTGACACTTCTCGACTGATTCTTTCTCGACTAACAAAAATTCAATAGTACCACACACTAGTGCAACATGCACACTAGTCCAACATGTGTTGTGGCACAATTGAATCAAACAATTGTGGAAGTCTTGGAGAGAAAAAATATTCCGTAAAATTCATAAACCTATCATCATTAAGAGGGAATATCGATGTCGTACAGGGTGGTGCACGAATCGTTCTACAAACACAATGTCATTGTTAGTGGGGACCGTTATTTGAAGATGTTGAAGAAGATTTTTTCTACCCAGAACTGCGCCGAAGACCTATTCGTCTCAACAGCATTTGGTTCCAGCAAAATGGAGCAACTGCACATATAACGAGACTAGTTATGGCAAAGCTCCAACGAAAATTTCCAAACAAATTAATATTCAGAAATTCCACTTTCTGTTGGCTCTCAAAATCACCTGACCTGGCTGCACCAGATTTTTTTATGGTTTTATGTCAAGCAAGAGGTATACAAAACGAAACCAAGAAATAATTGCGGCAATCCAGACTTCAACCCTTCAGGACGCAATGAATAATTTTGTGATCAAGTGTCGCATATGCGTGAATGAGCATTAAGGTCATTTACTGTCTATCATCTTCAAAACGAATTAGTTATATTAAATAAAATTGAATTTTCTGTACAACAAGAAATAAATGAATAAAACACACTAATTAAAAAAAAGTTATTTGAATTTCGTATTGTAGCACAATTGGTACACCACCCTGTATAAGTCATAAACTCTGCACACCAGCATCGACATTTTCCAGTTCATAGTATATATAAAAATTACGTGAACTGGGTCATGTCGTACGTATGAACCCAAACGCTCTAACAAGAAAATTTTTTAACAATGAAGTCGATGGGCGGCGCAGACAAAGGTGGCTAAACCCTTTAGAAGAGTCGGACCTTTTAAACATTGTCAAAACTTTATGTGACGAATTGGAGGAGAAATGCAGAAGACCGAAGCGCTCAGGATTATATTCTACATGTGGCGTATAACTTGTTGGATAAAGCAATCTATTCCAATCGCTATCTAAATAAGTATCACACGTTATCTCTCTTGGCGTTTATCTAGACCGAAGATTAACCTGGAGAAGACACATCGAATGTTTAAGATAAACATGTTGAATTAGTTAAGAGGGGTAGTTGTTTCTCCCAGTTTATTTTTGTATGTAATAGTATGTCATACTGGTGCCACATGTATCGGTTGGTACCACATGCCACATGCATATGGTTCACTTGAAACTATTTTAAGCAACGTGGAATATGAAATCCTAAGCAGCTGGGGATGATGGAAAAAACCCAAGAACAAGTCTGCTCTTCGCGCCTGCGTTTGTGTGGCCGCTCTGTATATCAATGTATAGGTATATCAACGTATTTCAATGTAGATCAACAATAATAATAAGATCCCATAGTTCGTAAGAATATTTTAGAATTTAATAAAGTTAGTTCTTAAGAGAAACTCAGCGCGTACGGACTTGTCATTCAAAAGTTAGTTGAAGAAGTTGCGTACATTTGGACCATCGGGCAAAGAAACAGTCCGTATAAATTTCAAATAAGTGCCCTAAGTTAGTTACATCGCCACTTTATTGAAAACATTAAAACCCAGTGTCAGTTTCGCTAAATAAAAATAAAATTTAAAATTTTATAACAAATTAACCTCGAACAAAAACAACGGAAAAGAAAATGTTTAAAAAATATCCAGTAAAGAAAACCGAGGCGATTAAAAATGCAGCGGCAGCTATTAATAATGTGGCCGTAAAGATCGGTGATGCTGAGATGATGAGGGGTGCAAAAAAGGAGCAGTACGAGAAAACAATTGATGCGGAGTGGGTGAGAATCAATAGGAAATATACGGAGCTGCAAGACTCTCTGTATAAGGAGGAACCGGAACTACAGGAGATGGTTGAAGAAACCGAGGCCTTATACAGAGAATTAAAAAGGAAGTTAAGTGAGTTTGTAGTGGAGGGTTGTGATGAGCAGAGTGTGTCGCAACAGTTACCCACTGTTAAGATGGTGGAAATAGCCAGCACTTCAGCTAGAGGTGAAAACCATCGAGTTTCCATGAAAAATAGCAAAGATATAGGAAGAATATTTTTCCGAAGATTGGACCGTCTAAACGAAAAAATAAAAGAGATAAAATATCTATTAATCAGTTGAGGATTATTGGAAAAACTCTACAGGGACTTGTACAAAGCCAATGAAAAAATGGACCACGAGGGCTTAGCTGACGATGAAATTGAAAATACTCTCGTAGACGCCCGGCAGGAGTATTACGACATACTGGGGTATTGGATAGCCAAAAGGAGCAAATAAGTTGTAAAGCGAGTTCCTCAGCGGTGAGACTCGAGGAAACAAAAATCCCAATATTTAATGGAAATGTTGATGAATGGCCGGCGTTCAGTGGATTGTTTGTAAGGCTGATTGATGAAAGCAGTATGCTGTCAGACGTAGAGAAACTTTATCGTTTAAAAACGAGTGTAAAAGGTGAAACTGCAAGAATAATACGACATCTGCAGGTAACGTAAGAAAATTACACAGCAGCATCGACTATACTAAATCAAAGATACAACAACAGGAGGGTGCTGTTCTCATCATTGTTCGACAGGATTCTCGATCTACCTAGTGTGCACTTGCAGACAGTGTCAAACATAAAAAATGCGTTGGATACCACAAAAGAAAGTTTACAAGCCCTTAGATCAATGGGTATGGATTTGGAGGATGTAGGTCCATTCCTAGCGAGGATATTGCTACGAAAATTGGATAAGGATGGGCTTATGTCGTATGAGCAATGTGTCCTGAAAACTAAGGAAATACAGGCATTGGAGGATGTGATGAACTTTCTGGAACAACAATACTTGGCTCAAGAAGCTGTTAGCAACAAAAGGAGTAGTAGTGGATCTCAAAAGGCAATAAACGCTTCGAATGCCTTCCAAACGTCGCAGAAGTCATGTGCGTTCTGCGATTTAGCAGGACACATATTGCAGGACTGCCGAAAGTTTGCAGGTCAGTCAGTAGCAGACAGGAGCAAGTGGATCAGTAAGGCGAAGTTGTGTAAAGTATGTTTCGGTCACAGGATGGACAAGAAATGCTACAAATTTTATATGAAGTGCGATCAGTGTGGAGCAAAATATCACACTTTTTTGCATAATAATGAGCTGGTGAGAAAACAGCCCGATCAACGTCAAAGCAGCAATAAAACAACGAATATGATAACCAAACAAGTTTCAGCGATGACATTGTTAGCAACAGCACAAGTGCAAATTGAGGCAGCTGGTGGAGAGCGGATATTATTTAGAGCGCTCATAGATCAGGGTTCACAAGGGACTTCAATATCTGAGGAAGCGGCGCAAATACTGAAATTACACAGGACAAGGCAGCGAACAGATTTAATTGGCCTTGGAAATACGGTGGTAGGAGTATCAAAGTCGTCAATAAAGTTAAAAATGCGTCCACGGTTTTCAAGTCAAGTCGTTCATAGTGTTCAAGATATTCTTGTGAGCGGCTTAACATCAGCGCAGCCCGATAAATCATTTGAAGAGGATATGCGGACGTGGGACAACTATTGTTTGGCAGATCCTATGTTTAATAAGTCGGATCAAGTCGACTTTGTGATTGGCGCTGATGTGTTTCCAGAAATTCTGCAGTCTGGTGTTAGAAAGTGGGGTAAAATACTTGGGCAGGAAACTACACTTGGTTGGGTGCTGTCTGGTGTGCTGAATATCAAATATTCGACGAAGAAAGTAATTGCAGCAGTTACAACAGACTTAGAAAGGTTTTGCGAAATGGAGGAGATACCTACAGAAGACGGAAAGCCTGAAGATCACGTGTGTGAAGAAATTTTTGCGACTACTACAACATTAAGTGACAGTAATCGGTTCGTTGTAAAGTTACCGTTCAAGGAAGATGCGGAGCTTGGCGATTCAAGGAGAATGGCAATGAGTAGATTGTTGAGTTTAGAGAGAAAACTAGCAATCGATACAAACTTAAGAGAAGAATATAGTCAGTTTATGAAGGCTTATGTGGACATGGGTCACATGGAAAAGGCTGAAGAAAAGAGAATGGGTAAATACTACTTGACCCATCAGGCGGTTATACGGAATGAGCACCTAACAACAAGGGTGCGAGTGGTGTTTGATGCATCGGCAAAAACATCGAATGGAAAAAGTCTCAATGACTTGGTGCACATTGGACCAAAGTTTCAGAACGATATCTTCGACATTATCGTAAAGTGGAGGCTGTGGCAATACGTTATTACGGCAGATGTGGAGAAGATGTACCGACAGATAGAGGTTGCGGAGGAAGATCGAGTATACCAAATGATACTGTGGCGAGATGATACTCTGAAACCAATTGAGGAATATAAGTTGAAGACGGTAACTTATGGTACGGCATGTGCACCTTTTTTGGTGAAGAGAGCTATGTTGGAAATAGCGAATGATTGCAAGATGAAGAATCCTAAACTGTATGCAATTATAAAAGATGACTTCTACATGGATGACCTGATGACGGGTGCTGATTCTAAGGACGAATGTATTCAAATCCAAACAGAAGTCTGCTACCAAATGCAGAAGATTAGATTTAAATTATGAAAATAGCTATCAAATGAGAAGTCCATTTTGAGAAACATCGACGATACTGGCGACAATGATGTTGTAAAAATAGAAGAAGGCGAACTCGTCAAAACGTTAGGAGTTCAGTGGGAACCGCATAATGATCATTTTACATTCTATTTTCAGATAAACCCTCAGTGTGATCTACTGACCAAAAGAAAGGCCCTGTCGACCGTCTCAAAAATCTATGATCCACTTGAATGGTTAGCGCCAATAACGATTGCGGCGAAGCTGTTTATTCAGAAGTTGTGGTTGATGGATCTGCAGTGGGACATAGTACTGAATGGAGAATTGAAAAGGGAGTGGAATAATATTGTATCGAGCTTATCTGCAATAACGAAAATCAGGATTCCCCGCTGGATTTCGGCAACAGCAACAACAGTGATGGAACTTCATGGGTTTGTTGATGCTTCTGAAAAGGCGTTTGAAGCCGTTATGAAGGTCATTAATCGAGAAGCCAAAATATATGCCTGGAGTGACTCATCAATTGCCCTGTCATGGATCAAGAACGACGATAAATCTAAGGACAAATTTATACGTGTAAACGTGAATGAAATAAAGACATTCGTTCCCACAGCAGTATGGATGCATGTTAGATCGAAGGAAAATCCTGCGGATGCAGCATCAAGAGGTATGAAACCGGAGATTTTGGCACATGAGTTATGGTGGAGTGGTCCGAAATGGCTTGATGATGAATCAATGTGGCCAGCGGACGCAGTTAACGCATTCAAAGTAGCAGTGACTATGAATTCTGCAAGAACCTTCGTCCATGAACTGATAGAGAAATCATCCAACTATAACAAGTTACTAAGGATAGTAGCTTATGTTATAAGATTTACGCAGTGATTAAAGAAGATGGGATGTTCAGGCCATTTAACAGTAAACGAGCTGAACAACGCGAAGGAGTTGGTCATTCGGTGTGTTCAGATTATGTCGTTCGGAGATGATATAGCTCGTCTTAGTAGTCGAAGAGAGTTGCTAACAACAAGCAGAATTGGTAGCCTTCATCCCTTCTTGGATCAAAAGGGAATACTACGCGTTGGAGGGCGGTTGGAGAATTCGCAGCTAAATTATGACAGGAAACATCCGATCTTATTAGATAAGTGTCACTTAACATCCCTAATAATTAGAGATGCCCATGAGTGGACTATGCATGGCGGTAATAGGTTGATGGAGAACATATTAAGAAGACAGTTTTGGATAATTGGAGCCCGGAATGCTGTTAGAAAATGTGTATGGTATTGTGTGCGGTGTATTCGATATCGTCGGAAATCCAGCATGCAGCTAATGGGAGATCTTCCGGAGAGCAGAGTGGCAGTTTCTAATCCGTTTGAGCATACAGGTATCGATTATGCCGGGCCTGTACAAATGAAAGCATCAAAGGGAAGAGGTCAGAAAGCATACAAAGGATACATAGCGGTGTTTGTGTGTATGGCGACGAAAGCTATTCACTTGGAGGCCGTAAGCGACTTGTCGACGGAGGCGTTCATGGCTGCCTTGCGACGATTTTTCGCTAGAAGAGGTAAAAGTTCGGAAAATAGACAAGGAATATGTAAAAGCGATACAAAAGACATCAGAGATTTTGCCGGTTCTAGCAGCGGAGAATATCACTTGGAATTTCATTCCCCCGGGATCTTCTCACTTTGGAGGAATTTGGGAGTCAGCGGTCAAATCGACCAAGCATCATTTGAGACGTGTGATTGGAGAGATAAGAAATGTCAACTCTCTTAGCTCAAATCGAGGCTGTGCTGAATTCGCGTCCGTTATGTGAGCTGAAAACTGACGTAGAAGACATCGATGTTTTAACGTTCATTTTTGGTCGGGAAGCCGCTGCTTGAATTGCCAGACGAAAGGAGTACAAACGTGCCAGTAGATTCGCTAAACAGATGGAATGTGATCCAGAAGATAAAAAATGATTTCTGTAATAGATGGAGGGATGACTACATAACTGGTCTGCAACATCGAAGAAAGTGGAAGAAAAACTTGCCAAATTTGAAGGAAAGTCAGATCGTACTGATTAAGGATGAAAATACTTCACCAGCAAGATGGCCAATGGGTAGAGTTATCCAGACTTATGAAGGCAGAGACGGGAAAGTGCGTGTGGTGACAGTGAAGTTGCAGAATGGCACTGTAAAACGACCGGTGACAAAGGTATGTCCGCTAGGAGAGTGAGCAGCTGCGAAGTGCATCAACAGGTGCCATCGAATGTAATGAGAGAAAGATCGGCTGAAAAGATGGACACTGGCATGTCAAAGATTTTTGTTGCGTTGATTATCATGTTACTGAAGCAAGCATCTGCGGCTAGAAACATGACGAAAACATATGTCTCACCGCTTGGAGAAAATACTGCGGTATATTTGGATAATCTGGGCAGGATGGACATTACCACGTCTAAGTGGAACATGGTGGTTTATTATAATTTGAGCATATATTTAGCATCCATAGCTCAGGTTGTAAATTTGACGGAAGCAAGCTGTGCCATATGCGACAAAATGGGTGAATTTGATCAGCAGTGTCTGAATACATTCCCTAGAATCGACCAAAGGAGTAACGAAGTAAAAGGCATAAACAGTCTTTTTGGATTCAATCGTGATCATCGAACTAAAAGGGGAATCAATTTCATTGGTTCATTCTATCATTTCTTGTTTGGATTAATGGATGATGATGACCGGCAAGAGTTGGAGAGCAATATGGAAGCGTTACTGCGTAATCAGCATAAACTAAAGGATCTGTTACTCAATCAAACTACAATGGTTGACTCAACTACGAATCTGCTGCAAAGGACGAGGCCAACGAAAGTTACCAGGAAGCAAAAGAGACGCTTAACAACATTACTATAATGATGCAGGAGCGTTTCATGGTATATAAAGAATCCATAAAGTTTTTCGCTGTTGCAAGGCAAATGGAGGCAACATTGGAGGAAATAGAAAGGACACAGTTCCGGATTATAAGGCTGCTAATGGACATAAACCATGGCAAAATTGATTCGAACGAAGATTCCGCTAATTTCCACAAGGTTTTCCAATGTTTTTAAGGTTATTCCTGTACCATTTGATGTCTGAAGTCGCTTTCCATCAATGCAGTGATGTCGGTGATAGGCAGTTCTTATGCGAAGGGCATTGAAAGGTGAATTGTAAAGCCGCATGAAAAGGTGAATTGTCAATTTGTGGAGGCTAATAGCAGGCACATGTGGGTTAATTTGGCTGATCGCCGCAGATAGTTGTTTAAAACTTCCGTCAATGCTACCTTGCATGTGTTCTGCGATAGGAATCACCAAGATTTAATTCAGCTGCCGCAACAGGGTGTTCTGGCGCTAGACTCTGGCTGTTCTGGTCAAATTGGGAAGACGAGTCTACCTTCACCAACAACAAAAATACGACTGCTGATCAAACATTTGGTAAACACCTCATAAATGGTGTGAACGTAAGGGAAGCAGAAGCGCTTAAGCCGCTGAGATTACATGTCATTGACCATGCTGCCGAAATCAACCAACTCAAACAGCACCTCGAAAGGCTACGGAAGGCTGATAGTCATCTCGAGGGTCTCCAATTTCATCTAGCTCTAGGTCTAGTTTTTATATTAATTATAATTGTAGTTGTTTATTTCATAAGGAAATGTTTTTTGTCGTATAGGCCTAGCGTAATTGTAGTTCGCCGCCCGCAGAATGTTTAAGATAAATATGTTGAATTAGTTAAGAGGGATAGTTGTTTCTCCCAGTTTATTTTTGTATGTAATAGTATGTCATATTGGTGCCACATGCATCGGCTGGTACCACATGCCACATGCATACGGTGCCACATGCACATGGTTCACTTGAAACTATTTTAAGCAACGTGGAATATGAAATCCTAAACAGCGAGGGATGATGGAAAAAACCCAAGAACAAGTCTGCTCTTCTCGCCTGCGTGTGTGTGGCCGCTCTGTATATCAATGTACATCAACGTATATCAATGTAGATCAAAAATAATAATAAGATCCCAAAGTTCGTAAGAATATTTTAGAATTTAATAAAGTTAGTTCTTAAAAGAAACTCAGCGCGTACGGACTTGTCATTCAAAAGTTAGTTGAAGAAGTTGCTTACATCGAATCCAAAAAAACGCATCGATTGAACGATATGCGTCTGTCTGGCTAGCTGGTTGATGGGCACTATAACTGTTGTAAATCTTTATGGAGCTTCTTAAAAACAGCCACAGCCTAATGTATAAATAGGCTATATCAGAGCATCGGTTGCATTAAATTTAATCAAATTTTGCACACGTTGAGCGTTTGCCAAAGTAAGATCTCAGAATGAAAACGAAGCATGTTGCCAAAGCCATTCTGGCTATTCGCATGCAAATTGACCGATTTTTCTATTTAGCCGGCTGCAACTGTCTAGACTTAATCCATTACATGGCTATATATTAGTTCTGATAATGAAAACGCTTAACGTTGCCACGTTTTTTCTGTTACCTACCATACAAGATTTATCAAAATTTTATTTTCCACTGTAGTCTCAAACTCGTAGCCTGCGCTATAACGAAAGAAAAAATGTGAAAAAATCGACGAAATGACTACGCATTCTCTGGAACCTTCCATACACCATTCCATATAATTCAATTATACAGTGCACCATTTACACTGTATAATTGAACTAACATCAGGCACTAATCACGGTGAATAAAAATAGATTGCACTATTACTCCCCTCAGGGTACCACACATACAAATTAGGCGGTAGTCTTCTGCATTTTCCAAACGGAGATTTTCAGAAAGTTGCAATTTTGCTTATTTTATTGCGATTTAATTCAATATTTTTGCAGCAATACAAAAGAACGTCGGATGAAGACATATGTGAGTCAATTCAGCTGACTGAAATTTCTGTATTGACTGAGTTTAATTTTTTCCCTTCTTTCACATCACGTACAATTCTCACTAGTCCTTATCTTTTAACCTCTTAATTAATTAACTACAATATCTTGCAAGTAATGTCTATCCAGCTTGTCATGTACTCGTATTCTAGACACATCAATATAACATTACACTACAAAATATTGAATTTAATTGAGCGTTATTGATTCTCCTCCCACATGTCATGCCCTACCCCCGCGAGGACATCTGGTTCACCTATCATGTGTTAGGGCCTTGGCCTCATCATTCACGTAGTCTATTCTACGAAATAGACTAGAAAGAAAGAAAAATTACATGTGCGTGATCCACATCTCCATGGTTATAGCGTCTGTATCATACGAAATTCTGTAGCATTACCACCTGTAAGTATCTGATTCCTGTCTTAATTCCTGCCGAAATATATACAATATATACACCAAAAACTTATTGTTAGGCTCGCCGAAGAATCGAAGCAGATCCTTCCTCCTTCCTCCCCAAAATAAGTAACCGGTTATTGGCTCCTGAAAATGCATTAAGAGGATGTTACCGAATCCCATCGAACTTGGCCACATTTGAGAAGTATGCATCCATTATCGTACGATCAATCATTTACGATATGTCCAGAAGAAGGAAGACACAAAGGAAGAATGTGATTTATTTATTTTTTATATTTAATGTTGTATTTATGAACAATTATTTATCGATGTTATATTGTTTGATATCATTTTTGTTTTCGTGTTTTTGCATTAATTTATTATAATTTAATAATTGTTGTATGTTATCATAATATTAAAGTGTATAAATGCATTTGAATAATTGAGAATTATTATTAATTCCGTTTTTTTTATTATAACTATTATTTTTAATCATATGCAGTTGTTTGTTTTTCGTTTCTTGGATTTTCGTTTTTATTATTATTTTCCAATATTCAATATTTTTCAAATATTTATAATATTATTGTTATCGTCCAATATTTTCCTCAATGCTAATGCAAAAAATTTAACTATAATTTAGTAACACAACTGGGGAGAGAAAAATCGAATTATTGTAGTCTCCGTCCTAATGATTGGACTTGGTATTTATATTAAACAATCTAATCAATCAATAAGTTAATTGTTTTTAGGCGGCACTATTGCATGATTACACGTCATTAAGTATTTCAGACTGAATATGTGAAGAAATGAAACAACGAACTGAAAGCGAATGGATCTAAACGTAGGCGGCAGATCTGTAGCACCGGACTGGAGTATCCTGCAGGCGCTAGATAATATGTTGTAATTTTGTCTATGTTCTATGTATAGTTTTTAGATAAAATACTATTTTGTAAAACGGTTCTAATTCGATCTAAACTATTCAACAGGTGTTCAAAACGCCGATTGAAAAAACGGTAAAGATAGTGTGTGAGATTGAGATGTACATGTTTGATTATCAATTACTCGTACTTACGGATATATAGATTGTATGTTCGTATGTAAACTGTAAGTATGTATAAGTATAACTAGGTGTACATATATATGTATATATTGTAATATGTACGTATGTATGAATGAATGTTATTGTGATTATGGGTTATTTATTTACTTATTACATATAGATGCGCATGTTTGTATTTGGTGTAAAACGAAATAAAACACGTTTTGTCACTTGAATTGTCATGGGCGTCCATACATAAATATACCTATACATATATAAATAAATAATATATATAAATAAAGATAGCGCATTTAAACTGCGCTCAAATCGGCATTCACGTTGCCGCTAACATGTTGTTTCGTCAATGTCGAGATTTCACATGAAAATAATGTAATGATGAAAAATTAAAAATCAATTCTCGAACCACGATTCCCAAAAATGAATTTCAATCATTCTTACAAAAAGTAGACTTAAAAAATGGACACCTAACACAGGCGCAGGAATACATGATAATGACACTAACCACCAAATTTACAAAGTTACATTTGATACGTTTGATAAGTTAGTTTGGATTTAGATTTTCTAGCTAATAATGAGAAAATAATTTTCAAATGTTTCGATTGAAATATTGCTTTTGTTACTGAGAAAGGAACATTTGATATTGAGAATCTCCATTTGTAAGCAAGAAAAGCTAATTTGATATTGCGTCTTTCTATTAAATTTTTTTATTTGGAATTGAGGAATACCATTTGAATTCTTATAATTCCTTAGTTTCAGTTGTTCTTATCTTAATTTCAAATAATAAAGTTCCTGATTTTTTCTATGATCTCTACAACGTCAATTGAGAAAACTAAATATCAATTGTCGTCTACTCAAAATCGAATAGAAAGTTTCAATAGTAATGTATTTTTTTTCAAAATTAATAGGAAAAATTTCTCTTGTTTTCTCCGCTTCAATGGATCTTTTCGCAATATTATTATAAAGCTCTCGCTTTCAATTGAAAAACATGTATTTGCTAATGTAGGCCTTCGTATTAAATCATCAAATAAATGTTAAAATATGAAATGAAATAAATTTTGCTGGAATTATAATGTCAGAAATAGCCCTACCGCTATCGATCACAACAATAGACTCGAATCGGGGATTTATGGACTATATCGCGAAAAGTTTATTAATGTATTGAGGTATTGTGAATTATTCTTTCCCCGCAACTACTAAGAATACTACTCCTGCTAGCTCTTAACTTGCTTGAACTTTATTGTCCTTTTATTGCGTTGATACCCGTCTCTTATAGGCGATAAGATGATCAACTGACTCAACTATCTTTGCGCAATCGTGATCGACGTTCTGTTCTTTCACACATGACAGGGAGAGGAATATGATGCCTCGACGACTGAAGTTGGTGCGTCGCATGTCATCGGGAACCGACAGAATAATAAATTACAAATTACACCTCTGCAACCCCAAAACACTAGTCTCCTCACGGAATTGATCCTCATATTTGGGGGCATCGTGAAAGATTTTGTAAAGTTCATAAACTTTGCTGAAGATTGGGGTTAAAACTGGGTATACTTAAAAAAGAACTAAGAGACCAATCACTTTGAGTCCTATTTCAATAAAATTTCATGAGAGCCTTTAAGACCTTATGCCCTTGATGTAGATGGCATTCTTGATAGTTAAAAATTACCCTGCTTTTCTTATCTCTTAGATCCATGGAATAAATAGTGGCACTGCAGATCTCGACGGAGACAACTTTAAATTACCTTCCCCTAGCAAATCGATGATACCGACAAATAACCAGAAATACACACCATTGAAACTCCCCATAATGTTGCAGATAAATTAAAAAATTGCGATTGAAGAGAATAACTTCTACCCATTCTCCCTCAGTAGCGCCTTCTTTGTCTTGCGATGCCAGATTTTCGACTCTGACCTCGATAAAAGTTTATCTGCCTTCGATGTAATAAACAAACCGACATTTCTGATCGTTGATTGCAAAGAGTTTAAAATGTACTTGGCTGCAACTCAAGGTCATTAAATAGATAGATTAAGTTCCGCGACTCTGGAGGCTTTCCACGATCTACTCTAATTGAGGTCATTACCGATGTGATTTGCACATTTATTATGCACCATGTTAACCTGAGGACTTGTGGATTATTGGCGGAAAAATCCCTCCAAAAACGTAGTTGATTAGTCAAGTTTTAGAATTGGAATAATGTTTGCCATTCTTCAAACATGGGTGACCAGTTGACCATCAAGACATTCAGTATATGTATTCCAGGCTCATGTTTCCTATTTTTTAACATGAGCATCGAGATGTTATTTGGGCCAATACTTTTGGAAAGTTATGATTCGATCCTTCTGTCTAAACAAATGCAAATCAGCTGGACATCAAGTTAAACTACACAGCTTTAGTTCACCGTCAATAAACTTTTAATCATAGGCCATAGCTTGTGGGAGCTAATTTCACAGATGTCCATTTATTCCGATGATGATGTTTGGCAAGGCAATTGCGCAATACATTGATCGACTGGGTTGCGTGTACGCAAAAATTGGAGTTAACTGGTACAATTTGATCAATCATCTGGAAACTATCCGCCCTGAGGGACATTTCCAGAAATTAATTTTCCCCTCCTGACACAAATGGACGCTAGTGTAAGATGAAAGGAATCCTACACATTGTTCTTTACGCCACGGCAGTTGATTAACGAACGAGCTTTTCTGGTTCCACAAAGACATTTGAGTTCCTAATCGTGTTCACGACGGGGAATGGTACCATTGAATGGTGGCCAAAACGGCGATAAGGTAATTCTAAGAAATGGGGACTGTGTGTGATTTACTGTTATCCTTGTTGAGTATTAGTCATTTGTCTTATATGTATAGTTGACAATATTTTACGATCATTGACCAATGTTGAAAAATGCGGAAAATCATCAAATTGTCCCCTAACATATGGCAATCCAAGCGAGTATTTCCATTACTCTTAACGTTAAAACCCTTTTCTTTGCATTAGACTTCAGTGTCGGTAATTTTCGAAAACTGAAACAGTAAAAGTGGGAGGACTATCGCGCATTGTAAACCGCAAAATAAAAAGACACGTTTTCATGTAAATTAATTGATATGATGATGATAACCGTTTTTTTTTTAAATTTATTTGGCTTACATTTTTGATGATAACCCTTTTTTTTTAATTTATTTGGCTTACATTTTTGTTAAAAATTTCCTATGAACATGTTAGACCACCTAGTTCCTACTGACCTCTCAACTTGAAAAACTTTACAAGACACTGTTACAGTGGGTTGAAAAGTACAAATGCGATATTCGTAATCTGAAAGGCTATATACACAATATGGCGATGAAATTCAATTTTACTTAATTCAGTATATGTTTTTACGAATGACAGCATACGCGTATAAATCGCGTCAGTTATCAACGACAGCATAGAGCGCGCAGCACCGACCCAAAAGCAAAATAGCACCATTACGGCTTAAGAACAAAAAGCTGCAATTGCTGATGGTCTGCCAGCAGAGCCATTTGATTCGGTACAAGTCCCGATGATAGGAGTGTAAGTGTATTCTATCGATACTAACGTATTACAGTATCAGTCTTTTATCCATCACATATAAGGTTCTGTCGATTATGAGGAGAGCTGCAGTTAACACGACTGGTATAATCTTCAATAAAAACCATATGTTTCTTGCGTAAGCTGATGATATAGACGTCATTGGCAGAAAATTATGCTATGTTACTGTAGGCTTCGCAAACACTCGGCAGGGAGTTTTATTCGACGAACAAAGAGTCTACTCTTTTGGCGTGAACGATAATAACAATAAATATAGAGTATTGGGTGAACTAATCTACCTCGGCTTCGCCATCAATGAAACTAACAATGTCACCCTAGGAGTTAAGAGAAAAATACCACATGCAAACTGTTGGTTTTATGGAATTAGAAAGCGATTTAATGACAACGCCCACTCTCGTCGAACAAATTCCCAACAGACAAAAGTCCTACCTTCCTTTATGTACGATGCAAAATCCTAGGTAATGATAAGTGGATGAGTCAGTGTGCGGCCCGTTCGAACGTCCAAAACGCTCCAACATGAAAGGTCATCGATAACGAATTTCATGGAAAGTTCAGAAGAAGGCAAGTAAAACTCTATTGAAAAGATCAGGATTTGAGAACACTGCCAAACATTGGGGAAGGAACACAGAAGGCCGTATCACTTTGTATAATTTTCAGCGTGATTGTTATTCACTTGGGAGTAACCAGATCCCTCTGCAGAATTTCCCAAGCAGCTCACGACTTCCGACCTTCGTTCAAGTATTTCAGTAGGTAACTTCTGTTACTAAAACTCAACTCACCAGCCTAGTGGCCGTTGGAAGCCCCAACACTAGGATTAGATGCAGTGGCCTGATAAGCCGCTCATCCTAAACAAATTTTATAAGAAGAAAATAATGAAACGCACCCCTCCTAATATTAACGACCGCCGCAAACGTTATAAGGACCATAATTTATGCACCTGCAATGTCCGCACTCTTTATAGAGAAGGTGCCTCTATCCGACTAGCGGATGTCCTCGATATAAATCTGCCATCCTGGAGATGCGATGGATAGGACAAGGATGTACTCAGCGTAAAACTGTGACATTTACTATAGCTGCCACGCAGGAAGGCATGAATTCGGATGTGGATTTGTTGTGGGAAAGAGACTGAGACACCTTGTATCACGGTTTAACCCTAAGTGGCCGTACAGCCACTATCTGCATCAAAGCGAAATATTTTTTTTATCTCGTTGACCTGTGCACATGCCCCGACGAAAGAGAAAGGCGAGGAGTTCAAAGACACATTTTATGAGTGCCAAGAAGAAGCATATGACCAATGCCCTGGCCACGACATTAAAATTGTCCTGGGAGTGTCTAATGCCAAAGTATGAAGGGAAGATGTTCTTAGTCTAACAGTCGGAAAATGCTGTCTATATGGTAACACCTCCGGAAACGGTTTCAAACTGGTAGTAAAGTGGAACCAGATTCCTGCATAAAGACATCCATGAGGCAACGTGGCTATCTCCTGATCATAACACGAGGAACCAAATTGATCGAGTGATAATAGACGGAAGGCATGCTTCTAGTGTCATGGACGTGCGTATAATTTGTGGTGCTAATATTGACTCGGATCACCACTTGGTTGCAGCTAAGGTACACACGAGATTGAGTAGAATGAAAAATGTTCGTAACCAGGAAGCTTGACGTCGCTAGGTTGCATACCCCTGAAATAATCACAGCCTACTCCTACAAACTCTTACAACTACTACAACTAAACGCCCCTGATCCTGATGTTCCTGACGCACAAAAACCATACTTGGGTATGTGCAACCGCGCTCAGGCAGGCCCTGGTACGACGAAGAATGTCGCATGGTTCCTGAGGAAAAGGATGCTGCATACAGGGCAACGTTGTGGCCAATTGTAACACGTGCAGTTAGGGAACGATACAAGGAGAAGAGAAGAGCGGCACACCAACTCTTTAGGCAGGAGAAGCGGTTGTGGAAAGAGCGTGAGAGTGAGGAAATAGGAAGGTACAGGGATAGAGGTGAAGCCCAAAAACTCTACCTAAAGATAAGAAGTACAGGGTATGGAATAGGGCTTCCCTCCTATAAGGATAGCGAAGGAAATCTGGTTACAGATACGCAGAATGCAACTATGGAGAGAACATTTTTACAAGCTCTTAGTTTCGGATGGCAGTACGAGTGAGAAATCACCCCAATTATCGACGATGGCATAAATTGCGCAGCTCCGAGCCAAACAGAGATCAGAACAGCAGTATTGCGGCTTAAGAACAACAAAGTTGCGGGCGCTGATGGCCTGCCAGCGGAGCTGTTTAAAATTGGTGGCGACGACCTGATAAGCAGCCTGCATCAGCTACTAAATACGATTTGCCTCGAGGAAAACATGCCCGATGATTGGAATTTGAGTGTACTGTGTCCTGTGTTTAAAAAAGGCGATCCAAGTGTTTGTAAAAACTATCGCGGTATCAGTCTTTTACCCATTGCCTATAAGGTTCTATCGAGTGTGATATGTGAAAGACTAAAGCCGTTTCTAACTGACCTGACTGGACCCTATCAGTGTGGCTTTAGACCTGGTAAATCAACAATATTCACACTATGACAAATTCTGGAGAATACTCAAGAAAAATAGATCGGCACGTACCATCTTTTCGTTGATTATAAAGCTGCCTTCGATAGCCCGACACGGCAAAAACTGTATGTGGCCATCGCCGAGTTCGGAATTCCTACGAAGCTTTTAAGTCTTTGTAGGATGACGCTGACTGACACGAAGTCTTCTGTAAAGATAGGCAAAGATCATAGCGAGCCTTTTTACACCAAACGAGGATTTAGGCAGGGCGACAGTCTATCGTTCGACCTCTTCAACATACTGTTGGAGATGATTATGAGTTAACAGTTAACACGACTGGTACCATCTTTAATTAAAGCCATATGTTACTCGCATATGCAGATATTATTGGATGTTATATAGACATTATTGGGTGAAAACTGCGAGATGTTACTGCAGCTTTCTCAAGCATCGAAAAGGAAGCAGCGAAAATGGGTCTGGTGGTAAACGAGGACAAAACAAAGTTATTGGTATCCACGAACAAAGAGTCCACTCGTTGGGGACGCTGTGTGAACGTTGACAGCTGTAATATAATTGGTGGAAGAATTCATCTACCTTGGTTCCGCTATAAACAAAACGAATGATGTCAACATAGAGATAAATAGGAGAGTATTGCCTGCTAAAAGATGATACTATGTGCTAAGCAAGCGATTCAATGATAAAGTCCTCTCTCGACAAACAAAAATCCAACTGTACTAGATGTTGGTTCTACCAATCTTGTTATATGGCGCAGAATCCTGGGTTACGACGCAAGCGGATGAATCAGTACTGGCAGTTTTCGAGAAGAAAATACTCTGGAAAATATATGAACCCATCATCGTTGACGGAGAGTATGGGCGTCGCATGAACAATGAGCTGTATGAGCTATATGCCGACATCGACGTGGTCAAACGCATTAATATACAGCGATTGCGTTGGCTGGGTCATGTTGCACGGATGGACCCAAATGCTCCGGGACGGAAGCAATGAACTCGATGGACGGCGCAGAACTCCGTTGGAAGGACCAGGTTTTTGAAATATTGCCGAAGCTTGGTGTGATGAATTGTAGGAGAAGCGCAGAAGATCGAAGCGCTTGGAATTATTTTCTACGGGCGGCTTATAATAGATAAGGATGTCTATTCCAGTCGCCACCTAAGAAGAAGAATCAAATAATAGATAAAAAAAATATATATATATATTTATATATATATTTATATATATAATATATATAATATATATTTTACAGCGGTCCAACTTAAGCGGTGAGCGGATACGCGAGCACGATTCATTACATTCACACAATTGCACACAGTCACGAAAGCAGATGTAGATGTGCTACGCAAAATATCCAACCGGACTTTCATTTGTTTCGACATTGACCCTTTCAGATGTAGGTGTGTGTTCACTGGACACTTTCAGACAGTAATCTATATACCGTACTAAAGAGCATTACTACTAAAAACGCAGATGTTGGTACATATATCTTTCCGGTCGTTTATAAGTTTGTTTCTCCAGTGCACTTCACTCACGTATTAATAAAGAATTTGAATGATAAGTAACAAATTGCAAGCCAAACTAAATAAAGATGGCGATTGCCGCGACACACTTTTATCCCCGTTTTGATACTTTGGTACAAGAAATACAAATTATCCAGTGATCAAATATCACTGAGAAATAATCAGCTTGAATCGCATAGATTCGCGGTCTCCAAAATCTTTTTCATCTCATTACATCGTCGAAAAATGTTCTTTCTCGAACACTTCCTACATTCGATAACTATAAGAAATGCAGCACAATTCGGAATTTACAAAACCTATTTCATTTCCTGTGGCTTATCACGAAAGTAAATTTCAGAAATCCGACATTTTTTTATCAGTTACGATTTTCAGAATTGAATGTCTTATCCATGTTCACACATCCAAACAATTCTCTCAACGAATTGCATAATCTTTGTAGTTAGTATCAATTTCAGTACAGTTTCGAAATTGCAATATTACCTATGTAATATGTGTGTGTATGCGTAACCAAGTACGTACGCAATATGTGCTAACTATAATATACAGTATATAATAATATAGGTAGATCATGTTACTTAAATTTTAAATTATAAAATAATAATTATGGTGGTGTTGCCACAACAGAAGAGTATAAATTTATGTATTTGCTTAAACGGACTCCATGTGCTCGGCCATTTCAAGTATGGGACTCTCGCTTAGTGGTTTTATGACAGTCTGCCAATTCGGTGTGTATAAATTTATAGATGAGGAAGATGACGTTGAGTTGAGTGGAGATGGTTTCGTTTGGGAAGATGGAGGTGCGGCCGATGTAGAAGGCGATGACGATGATAATGCTGGTGATGGTGACGGTAGTGCTAGTGATGAAGATGCCAATGACGATGTGGTTGTACATGAGGACGATGTCGATGGCTGTACGAGAAAAGAGAAACATGATTAGAGTCGATCGGTTAGTAATTACGAAATATTAGAAACGATGGATTCAGAATTACATGGTATGAGTGCGGTGGTAACACAGATGATGGTGTCGAGACCGATCCGCGGCTTCCGTTCTCCAGCTTCACCGGTGACATTTTCCGGTGTGCAACGATTGTAGGCGCAGCAGCTGTAGCTCCCACGCCAGCAGCACCTGTCCCACTACTGCAGGACTGCCATATTTCTGAAGCGTGTCTGCTCATGTTCGGACTCCTACTCTGGGCCATGGGCAGTATGGCCACGTCTGCCGACTGTTGCTTGATGTACGTCGTCTTCATGTAATTGTTCAAAGCGTGATGATTGTAAACCCCTAGCGGTGCCAGGGAGTTATGGTGCAATTTTCCGCTTCGCTCAAGCAACTGCAGCTGCATCAGTTCATCGCCGTGTGGAGCCATGACCGGAGGTGGTGGTGGCGTAGATGTTGGTGTGACAGACATGGCATGCGGATGACCACTCAGTTTGTAGCTGTGATCCCTCATAAGATGATGCGGTCGGCCCAGATGCGTTTCCAATGCGTATTGCTTTTGGAACAGTTGGCGTTTTTGTTGTAATAGCCTATGCTGGAGCAGCTGTTGCTGCAGTGGAGGCTTTTGCATTGGCAACACTGCAGCAGCTGTATTCAACTGGGGGTAGACTAGAGCAGGATCTTGTCGCGGCAAGTTGCCGGGATATGCATTTGCGGCATCTACACGCAAATAATGGTACAAGGATGGATGGAGACCGCCGTTTTTCTCAGGAAAGTTTTCCATATTTTCCATAGCACGCATCAAATGCGCTGAATATGCTTGATGGAAATCGACAGCAGGTATCCTATTTGACATTGTATAGAATTGACTATGTTGAAATTGACAGTTGTTGAACTCGTCCAGGGGCAGATTGGATCTGTACTTGGACTTAAGGGTGTGGGCTTCTCTTTGCAATTGCTGTAGTTCGAGCCAACCGTTTCTTTTGTGGGTATCGTAACGATAGCTGCCATATGAAGTTCCATTATGCAGCGGCCCCGCCGCACTTACAATGCCTTGTGCGACTAGACCATCGCTGGCTCGACGCCCTTCCCTAGAAATGCCAAAAAAAATGTTAGTCGACGATAATTTACCTTTCGCATTCAACACATTCTTACCTAAAGTGAATCGGCGATCGTTTGTCATTATATGGAGTGGACTTGGTGGATAACATTGATGATGTACTTGTCACAGGTGGCATGTATACGCATGAGTTATTGCTATTGTAAAATGACCGGTCCGAGGAATGTTCTGGAGTAGCACTTCCAGTACCACCGCCTCCGCTGCTAACGGAGACGGCTGCTGCGATGGTGGAATTACTGGCACATGATGGTAAGCTGCCGGCGAGATCGATACTCGTGACCAAATTGAAGTCAATGCTCTCAAATGTTGAGCAATTGCTCTTTGAGGATCCTCTGCTTAAGTTTTGACTTAGGCTTTTCGAATAGCTTCCTATAACTCCACTTGAGGAGCTGCTACTTGCATATGACTGAATGCGCTGATTGCGCAAATCTGTCGATGACTGTGATGTATCTGGAATAGAAAACTGGACAAATCGCATCCAATTTTTACTAAAATCAATGGGAAACGCACCTTTGGTGTCATTGCCCATGTCAGTTTCACAACCTTCATCTGTACTTGAACTACCCTGGGCTGATACTTTCTTATTACAACCCTTCGTTATGGGGTTTCCATTGCCATTAGTACTGAAAATGTAGACAGTAAGAAATGCTACAGAATTGAGTCAAGACATTTCAAATTACTTCGCATAATTTTCGGCGTTACGCTTTTTCTTCTCCTTGTTAAATGAATGGGGCCCGCGATCTTCGCTAGAATTGATTGCAATATTTGAGCTAGATTCGACGCCATCTTTGTCAGTGGTGGGACTCTGCAGCAAAAAAAAATTGGTTAATTTTGAATGGGATAACCCTTTCATGAGCTTTGCTTACCTCCAGTGGCAGAGGACTCTCTTGCAACGTTTGGAAAAGCTTTGTTGCCTCCGCTGACATCTTGTATCGGAAGCTTAAGCTTTTATCTAGAACTGATGAAGAATCGAAACTGGTAGAATTGGAGAGCTTCTTAGAATCGCTAAGCTTGTTGTCGGACTTCTGTTTGGCTTCAGTCATTTTGGGATGGTGTTTATTGTTTTTGGATTCGGATATGGCAGTGGCCTTTTGCAACAAAAGCCTACAGTCTTCTGAACTCTGTTTTAGGATACTTTCTTCGATATTGAAGTGGGTAGCACCACCTCCTGTAGTACCACTGAAAAGCCTCTCACGCATCGAACGTTCATCAGCATGTCGAGACATGGTCGGAACGCCATTAAGACGCTGATTCGATGAGCTAATGTCGCGACAATTCAGATTCGAAATGGAGAGTTTATTATTGTCTATGCTGTAGGATGAACAACCTATGGGACGCTGACTGCTGCTTAGATCTTGCCGCGACATGCGGCCACACTTTTCCACAGGATAACGAACATGACTGTCGGCCATCTTCGGCTGTAGCAAGAGCTCAGCATTTCCAGCACCAGGCGCACAGCGTTCACTCAGTAACGTTTGGCGGCTAAGCCTCGACAATAAGCTATAATGATCCTTCACTATCTGATTGTGATCCTCGTGCAGTACTTGATTGGATTTCAGACGGTGCTGCTCCGAAGATCCAGATTTGCCATGTTTATACACTAAACGCGAAGAATAGTGCTGAGCAGCCGGCGAGATGGACAACGTCGACATTGTAGAACCAGTCAGAGAACGTTGCTTACTTGAAACAGAATGTTTTGGCAGTGAGGCAGTCGTGACGTTTCCTAGCATTTGTTTCTCCTGTTGCATTTTCTTATTGTACACACGATCCTGTAATAGTAGGTAAATGGCAGCGACGTGATCGTAGCTGTTCTTTTTAAGACTAGCTTTAGTCTTTTCCGGTGGTATACCAGCGAATTCAGACATTATACGTAAAATGTCCTCGTTGGGTTCAATGTTCGTAGTGCCATCCGCGTTGACATTAAATTTGGCAATGTTTGATAATTCCAAAATTTCGGGACACATCCAACGATGTAGTTTGATTTGATCAATGGTATATCGACGCGATGGTTCTAATACTAGCATCCGTCTTATCAAGTGCTCACACTCTGGAGAAAATAAAAACACAAAGTTTTTAACTGCGTTGGAAGTTTCCGACAGCCCGATAAGGTGCATTATTCTTACCTGAAGACATAAAAAACGGTATACGAAAACGACCGGATAATACACGGTCCCGAAGGCTCTGCAATGTTGATCCATCAAAGGGCAAAGCCCCACAAACTAGAACGTAAAGCACCACGCCCAAAGACTGCAAAAGCGACACTTATAGAACAAATGTGAAAAACAGTAAGTATCAGCTAGTTGACTTACCCAAATATCGATTTCAGGTCCAGTGTATTGTTTGCCTTCGAAAACTTCAGGAGCTGCGTACGGAGGCGACCCACACCACGTAGCGAGCAATTCTCCAACTTTGAAATGATTGGAAAATCCAAAATCTGCTATTTTTATATTCATATTATTGTCCAAAAGTAGATTTTCAGCCTATTCGGAAAGAGAACGAAGATATTAATGGAGAGCATTTGAAATTATCTTCCAAGTTAGTTGAGTAAAGTTGACGCTAAACTGAACTGAACGAAAACCAACAAGTGTGGGAGTAGATTATTTTTTCCATATCGGCGTGATATGTAAGTTATCACGTAACTCTTGCGGCGAATTGTCCACAAGAAGAATTGCTGACAATGCGTCTGCGGATCGAATTCGACAAGCTACGTCCAGCTCAAGTGAACGCCGACACTTCCACTTGGAAAAAGCAAACGTTGCAATTTCTAAGACAGCGAGCGAGAAGCGTTAAGGTAGATTTAAGTAATTATAAGTTTTTAGATTCAGTTAAGTTATAGTCCGCAACAAAGCAACTGTTGAAATACGCAACAATCAACAAATAAATAAAAGCAACCAAACAGGTTGAAATAAAAATGTAACAAACTAATTTGTTTAATTGGCGCCCAACGTGGGGCATGTTGGAAAAAGTGAAAAGTAAAAAAACAACGGCCAAACGGCTCAATAAGTTGCAAAAAAACTCTCACTCGCGATTAATTAAAAACGGCTAAACGGCCTTTAAAAAAACTGAGGAATCCCGTGCAGTCAATAAAAGACGAAGGAATAATCAAACATCAACGGAATCATCAGCTTGCCGGCTTAACTCAGGAGTAACAAAAAGGGACCGCATTAGGAAATCATGTGAGTGAATTGCTCTTTAGATTTAAGTGTGAAAAAAATAATAAGAAAGATTGCGAAATTTATGAAGAAACAACAATTTAAGAAAAAATAAAAATATTGCGAGATTTATAAGGAAACAAACAAAAATTTAAGAAAAAATAGAAATGGTTGTGAAAATTATAAAGAAAGAAATAAGTGTTTAAGAAAATAAAGTACCGGATATTTTAATATGTTAATAAATTCGCAGAAAAACACAGAAAATTGAAATAACGACATTTTGTGAAATAATTAGCAAATAAAACATCATAAGAAGTTTAAAAATTTAACAAGATAGATATCCCTTAAATTCATCTGTGTTGTGCCAAACTGTCTATGAGTGCCTTGAACGATAATATTAGTGAGCCTTTGAGGGACTTAGACGGTAATATTGGTGAGCCTTTGAGTGACTTGGACAGTAATATTAGTGAGCCTTTAAGTGACTTGGATAGTAACATTAGTGAATTCTTGAACAGGTTAACGATACAAGACAGATTGAACAGTCAAGAAGAGCTTGTAGCTGCTATAGAGGCTGCAGTAAATGCCGCTCTAAGCAGACAGAGTGAGGAGTTCGAAGGAAAATTGAATAGCCTCAAGCAATAATTTAGTAGCCTCACAACGACAGCGGCAATAAAGAATTATGAGGAGATAGAAATTAATGCGACCGTTGCATGCGAAGAGTCGCTAGACATAGTAAAAACTTTACCAGATTTTAATGGGGAACATGACAAATATGTGTCATGGAGGCAGGCGGCTCACAACGCCAATAAAGTGTTCAAGAACTACGACGGTAGTTCAAAACACTACCAAGCGGTAGCGATTATAAGAAACAAAATTAGAGGACCGGCTGATGCGGCCGGTCCTCTAATCATCGTTTAACACAGTTCTTAACTTTAACGCAATTATAGCCAGACTTGATTTTACTTATGCGGACAAACGTCCGATTTATTTAATAGAGCAAGAGCTTTCCACTCTGAGATAGAGAAATACATCTGCCCTACAATTCTACGATGAAGTAGAAAGAAAATTAACCCTTCTTATTAACAAGACTATCATGACATATGAAAGGGATTTGGCGGCCTCCATGAATGAGAAATATAGAGGTGATGCATTATGCGTTTTTATATCAGGCCTTAAGAAACCACTTTGTGACATTCTTTTCTCTGCTCGCCCACTTACCATCTACTTTAGCCCTAGCCCAAGAGGTACAGGCCAACCACGAGAGATACGTCTTTGCTACTAGCTTTGCTAAGTCCTATTAGTATCCAACAAAGAAAACATTATACTGAGCAAGGAAATTTTAACCCTCAAAAGAGGCCAGAGAATGCCATGCGTGATTCGGCAACTCAAAAAAATTCACACTTTGATAGACGGCCTAGGTTTTATGAAAATAATAACCAAGTAGGCCAAAATAGAGCCGAAACGATGGATGTGGATGTTTCCACATCTCGGATCCGGCAAAACTCAGGCTATAATCCGAATAACCGTCAAAACAATAAGCAACAGCGCTTTAGTAACTATCGATGTCAGCCTCAGCAATTTAAGAGAAGCGCAGGATCAGATAGAACAACTGGTCCGAAAATGCAATGTATTAATCATATAAACTCTGAAGAAGAAGAAAAATCAGAGCCAGATAGTCAGAAAAAGGAGTTATATGATGATCAACTTAATTTTTTAGGGGAAAATCCCTGCTCCCTTGGATCAGAAAAACTATAGGCAGAGCGGTGAAAGAAATAAAATTATTAATTGATACTGGGGCCTCCAAGAATTATGTAAAACCATTAATAGAATTAAAAGGAGTAACTCCTGTTTCATTTTACCTAACTTAAACACTTTCGACGCTATAATTGGCCTCGACTTACTAAATAAAGTCAATGCAAAGATTGACCTTAAACAAGGCGAAATTTTGCATGGTTTTGGAAAGGATAAATTATTATTTTTAAAATGTCAGGAGCTAAGCTTTCTCGAACTCAACACTGAGTCGATACCAAGTGAAGTAAAAAAGCCCTTCGCGGAAATGATTAATGAAGTTCCTGTGTGTTTTTGCGGATCCTACCGAATCCTTCCCCTACAATAGAAACATTATGGCTACAATTCGTACTAAAGACGAAGAGCCAATTTATACTAAGCTTTACCCCTACCCAACGGGGGTTACTGATTTCGTAAACACTGAAATCAAAGACCTTCTTGCCAATAGCATAATCCGACCTTCAAGGTCACCTTACAATAATCCGATATAGGTCGTTGACAAAAAAGGCAACGACGAATTCGGTAATAAAAAAAACGAAAATGGAAAATGGTAATGGATTTTAGGAAATTAAATGGAAAAACTATAGATGATAAATATCCAATTCCAAGCGTAACGAACATTTTATAAAATTTAGGGAAGTCGAAATACTTCACAACCTTACATTTGAAGTCAGGATTCCATCAAATCGAACTCACTGAACGTGATAGAGAAAAAACAGCTTTCGCTGTAAACAATGGAAAGTACGAATTTTGCAGACTTCCATTTGGTCTGAAGAATGCACCAAGCATATTCCAGAGAGCCATCGATGATGTGCTTCGTGAGAAAATTGGCAAAATATGTCATGTTTACGTCGACGACGTAATAATTTTTTCACAGGCAGCAGAACAACGTGTAGAATACATAAAATGGGTATTACGATGCCTGTATGAGGCTAATATGAGAGTTTCTGTAGAAAAGTCATACTTTTTCAAGACTGAAGTGGAATACTTGGGATTTACAGTGACGAGAGGGGGCATAAAAACTTGCCCGACAAAGTAAAAGCGATGGAAAATTTTCCTGCTCCGACTACACTGTTTGGGGTGCGCTCATTCCTAGGATTAGCAAGTTATTACAGGTGCTTTATAAAAGACTTTGCAAGTATAGCGAAACCGCTTACAAATATCCTAAAAATGGAAAATAGCAGAGTAAGTGCGACGCAATCCAAAAAGATAAAAGTCGGAATTAGAGCCAATGCAACTTCAAGCCTTTAACTTGCTAAAAAGTATTCTAACATCAGAGGACGTTCTCCTCACTTATCCTGATTTTCAAAAGCCATTTGATTTGACAACCGATGCGTCTTCAAGCGGCTTAGGAGCTGTTTTGTCTCAAGGAGGGAAACCAATAACCATGATCTCTCGAACACTAAGAGACAACGAATTGCATTATGCAACAAATGAAAGAAAGTTGCTGGCAATCGTTTGGGTTCTCAAAAACTTGAGAAATTACCTTTATGGAGCTAGGAATTTAAATATTTTTACGGTACACCAACTCTTAACTTTTGCGGTATCCGATAGAAACCCAAATGCGAAAATTAAGCGCTGGAAGGCGTTTATTGATGAACATAACGCAAAGATATGTTACAAGCCAGGAAAAGAAAATTTTGTCGTAGACGCTCTGTCCAGACAGCAGGCAAACGCACTAGAAGATGATAATACCTCGAACGATGCCATCATTCATTACCTACACCGTCGAGTCAGTAAATAAACCCGTCAAATGCTTTCGAAACCAATTTATTTTGGAAGTTGCAGAAACAATGTCCAAACAGACCTTTATCCTTTTCGGTTCAAAGACGCGTCACATCTTTTCATTTTCCGATGGCGCGCAGTTGTTTGAGGTCTTACAGGAAACTGTAAATCCTGATGTAGTAAATGCCATTCACTGTACTTTGCCAATACTGGCAAGAGTTCAGCACAAATTGGTAGAGCTATTCCCAACTGTGAGATTCAGACATATGTACGTCTAAGCTCGTCCAAGATATTTTCGATCGGAATGATCAAGACGAGATAGTAATCACGGAACACAACCGTGCACATCGAGCTTCTCAAGAAAATGTGAAGCAGATCATAAACGAACTAGGACCATAGTTGATGTAAAACCTCTTTTACTTCAATTAACAAATCTCTTTGCGGGGACAAAAATAATTTATTGCGACAACAAAAAATCGTTAAATTCGCAAACGATAAAATTTATGCTTCTGAACCATTTCGGGATAGAAATCTACAATTCCCCTCCACTCCATTGTACCTCAAACGGACTGGTGGAGAGATTCCATAGCACCTTGATTGAAATCTCAAGGTGCCTCAAGCTAGAAAACAATATAGACGACACCGTCGATCTTATATTGTTAGCCACTTCGGTATATAATAAGACAATCCATTCTGTAATTAATGAATGACCCATTGAAGTATTTCATAACTCCAAAAAGAATTCCAAAGCTATATCAGATCGCATAGAAAATGCACAAAAAGGGTATTGCAGACACACAATAGAAACCGACATTCCCGGATCTATAGCATAGGGGATAAGGTTTTAGTAAAAACAAATAGGAGACTAGGCAATAAGTTGAGCCCTATGTATGTAGAACTTGTCGTAGAAAAAGGTTTAGGGACGACAGTTCTTATTAAGGGGAGAGTGGTCCACAAGGACAATTTAAAATAGATTTCAGTTTTTGACAATAATAATTAGGAATACTTTGACAATCATTTATATTTTTTAGGCCACCTTTAGCGCTACTTTTGACGATGACGGTTACGGACGCGAAACTGATTGACTATACTCACTACAATTACATACCAATACTGGACGGTGACGTAGTAATCTGGAAGAATTATGATCACCTCAGACTTTCGACTAACTTGACATTGTACTCGAATCTTGCGGACGAGACAACCAACCTTACGGACATTTTCCCACTATCCCATATGAGGAATATACTCGACGCGGACACGCAACATATTCGGACACTACTGAGGACGGTAGACATTCACCATAGGCACTCCAGAAGTATAAATACCTTGGGTTCAGCACTGAAGATGGTTGCTGGAACTCCTGATTTTTACGATTTTTATCTCCAACAATTACAATACAAACAAGGATAGTTAATTGAGGCAAACAATAGGCAGCTAAATATTAACGTCCAGATACAATCCTAAATAAACAGTTTGACAGATACGGTAAACAAAATTTAGACAAATAAAAAAATAGAACAAATCGACACCGGTCATTTTTTCGAGACACTTTTGGCCAGAAATAGGATGGTCATAACAGATCTTGAAAATGTAATTATTTTCGTAACGCTTGCAAAAATAAATTTGATAAATCCTGTTTTATTCGATAACACCGACCTAAATTTAATAAGCACAGATCAATTCACTAATTTAAGCATATCAGACATATTAAAAGTAGCTAGCGCTAAGGTTTTTCAAAGTAAAGAAATGTTGCATTTTATAATTAAATATCCTAAGATAGAATTAGTCTGTAAGAAGATAAGCGCATTTGCGGTTCCCCACGAGGGAAAAATATTACATCTTGCAGGCAACAACACGGTAGCAGATTGCAGTAGTCGAGCGGTTGCGGTAGGAGATTGCAGCTCAGCGGTGACAACCACATTCTGCAGAGAACTACCAGACCCAACATGTGCCCAACAACTGATATCCGGAAAGATGGCAAACTGTAGTACCACGTTCAATAACCTCGAGCCACTATTGGAAGTTGACGACGGACTTATAATAATTAATGACCAACCAGCCGAGGTGAGGGAAAAGAATAGTGCAATGCGAAAAATTCGTGGCAATTATCTTTTGATGTTCGACGAAACGATTGAAGTTAATGGGTCATCGTACGTCAATAGAAACAACTTCGTACGACGTAGACCAGGAACGCCCAACATTCCGTTAATAAAGGTAAAAGATCACCTAGAGGTCCTAACCTTGCCATGTTTGAGAAGTCTAAATCTAAGGAACATCGAGAGAATTGATGGATAAAAAGTCAGATGCAGACAAGCACAGTAGTAATGACTGCACTAATAATCTGTATCATTTCTGCGGTACTAATCTATTTGATTCGGAGATATCGAAAACAACTTCTCTCTAAGCCCACTCAATCAACATCGAAGACCGAGGACGCTCTACACTCAGCAAGGGAGGAGTTATCACGTAATTCTTGCGACGAATTGCCCACAAGAAGAATTGCTGACAATGCATCTGCAATAATAGCTTCTGCGGATCGAATTCGCCAAGCTACGTCCAGCTCGAGTGAACACCGACACTTCCACTTGGAAAATGCAAACGTTACAAATTCTAAGACAGCGAGCGAGAAGCGTCAAGATAGATTTAAGTAATTATAAGTTTTTAGATTCAGTTAAGTCCGCAACAAAGCAACTGTTGAAATACGCAACAATCAACAAATAAATAACCAAACAGGTTGAAATAAAAATATAACAAACCAATTTGTTTAATTTGTATAAATCATAATGTAAAGGCCAACATAATCGCAGCCGTTGTTGTGAAGTCATCAAACATTTTATATTCTATGACCAAAACATGGACGTACGACATATCCATTACAGTAATAATGCATCAATACACGTGGTTGACATGTGAATCGATTGTTGTGATTTATAATTATATTGTATTGAATTTTTCATATTGTATTGTTTAAGTAAATAATAAATATTGGTAATACCAATGGTGTTCAATGACCCACAACATTTCGCAATAAGTGCAATACGAGCTGGATATTCCAGTTGTTATTATGCTGATTAATGTGGAATTGTGATTTTACTTTTTAATTCACCTAGATTTTTTTGCTTAGTGTTGACGAAACCAAGTCTGGGTAGTTGAAGTGTGAATGCACAGCCACATTAAGTAATTGCCAACTAAGCTTCTGCTTGATCAGCAAGAATTGATTTTTGGGTTTCGGTCTCCCATGGGATAACGAAATAGATTTTAGGGCAGGTTAAGATTTTATATAAATTAAGGTTGTACAGCAAATGTGTATCAGTAAGAGATAAAATGTCCATTAGAGTTTAATAATTCTGGAGTTTAATGTTTCTTTTCTTATAGCAAACAAAACCTCCATAAGTGCCGTAGAGCGCTGTTTTAATTACGCGAGCTAGCGCCTTCGTCAAAATATGCAAACAGGTATCATCTCAGAGGTGACACGCATCCTTGAACACAATTAGGAAACACACGACATTCTAAAATAGGTGACGACATGGCCACCTAAAGATTACTTTGTGCAATTCTAATGTCACAGCAGGTATTGGTCCACCCAACAACTAAATAAAAACCCTTCGAAATAAATTTCGCATTAGTTAACAGCACTGGAGCAAGTTAACATCCCAATGTTCCAAATCTTTTGAGGGAGATGACAGAATCTTTATTATCCATTCTTTGAAAATGACCAGCAAAGTAATACTTTGACCAGCCAGTCAGCATTGGAATCAGAATTCTAGCCAAGTAATGAGAACTCACCAATCAGGATCACAGCAAACTGTTCAAGACTCCACTCGATGCACGTGGGTATCACTGGGACGTATTTCTATAGAAATCACAGTTAAGTGACTCTTTGCAAATGATTCATTACAAAGTTTACGTGAGTCTCTCACTGAGCGTTTTACAGTGATGGCAAACATAAATAAACTTGGACCATTTAGGAATAGAGGACGAAAAGTTTGATAGCAAGCAATTGTCAGCTCTTTTTTAGAATCAGTAGATATCGAATTAAATATATCAGTATGGGACATACTCCCCATTGGCGGACTCCTCAACTACTTGATACCTCTGCTGCGATCTATGAATCCTTATAAAGACTGTTCCGGCTATTTCGGTTCCAATCACTAACCGTAACAATTGAGACGTCCCCAAATAATATTACATACCCCCACCACTGGGATGCCAGTACAAAATCTAAATATCTTCCCCTAGACGACGACGGCATAGTTCTGTCAGTTTTTAAGATTCTCAAATAATTTAGAAATTTCGTTGGGGCCTGTCGCTTTTGATAACTTGGTATTACAGCTGTAATTTCTTATGGCCGTAACACGTAACAGACGCATGATTCTCCCTATAGCCAGAGTTAGTTCTCAGAGATTACAGTTGATTAGTTTATTCATGATCGATTGTGAGCTGCACAAAGAGGAGAAATAAATAAATAATAAAATAAATCTAGAGGTCGCAGAGTTGATGACAGCCCGGATGTTGCCGCTTGTAAATCGTATAACAATTTTTTTAGATACAGCACTATATTCTTTATAGTCACCACAGCCAGGGTTGACTACCAAAGATGGAAAGTCCCTGGATCTGAAGCTGATGATAAACTGGTCTACCATCCTTGTCAGGTGATCTTTGGCAAAGGACTATATCCGTACGATCCATGGTTGTTGGCCAATCGAGAATCCCACAAACCATGTATATATTCAGGCATAAGCAACGTTAAGGTTTGATCAGTGAATACATTTTTTGTTTGCCTTTTTTCTTTCGTCTCTACAGAATTAACAAAATAATACTTGGGAAATTTATGATGGAAAAGTGCAGCACAGAACAAAGAACCAAAGTTGTTCAATTTTACTTTGAAAGTCAGCATTCGATTATTCAGATCATATCGAAGTTTCTTTCATGTTCGTAATGCTCCTAGCGCTCCAACAATTTACCGATTGGTTCAGCGTTTTGGGCAACAAGTGGCTGTCTGTGATCTTCCGCGTGCTGGAAGACTTCGTGCAGTTCGAAATGAAGTGATCATTGCTAGAGTGCAAGCAAGTATTGAGGAAAACCCCGAGACTTCCACCAGGCGACGTTCTTAGCAGTTAGAGATGTCCAGGCGGCCTTTGCAAAAAATTTTACATATGTCACATCTTTCCCCTATATGAGATGCAATTGGTTCACGAGTTAAAACCAAATGATGCACAAGAACGCATTCAATATAGCAGTCGTTAACATTACTTGTGTGTGGACGTATACCTAATATATATATATATATTAATATATTATTATATTATTATTAATAATATATATATTATTATTATTAATATATACATATATATATATGTATATATACATATATATATAATTATTATTATTATTATATACATATATATATAAATCAATTGCTGTGCGTTAGTCTCGCTAAAGCTCGAGAACGGTTGGACCGATTTGGCTCATTTTGGTCTTAAATTATTAGTAGAGGATTCCATAAGGTTTAAAAGGTTTTATTTGAAGTGGTAGATGGCGTTGGAGATGAGATTTTTGCAATTAATTTTTTTTACCACATTAACCTTTTGAAGGCAAAACACCGTTTGCCGGGTCAGCTAGTTATATATATCCATATATTCAGTCAGTAAAGAGCTCCACTACAGGTTATGTATAAGGACAGGTTATCCGTACCGGTTTTTTGCTGGACCGCAGTAATTTTGATGTTGTGACGACTAATTAAAGCTGACACCTCGTTAACCTTTTTGGGCAGGTCGTTATTGTATAACTGCACACTTTTTGCTTTGGTCTTCCAACAGCGATGCAAAGTGTTAGTCATTGAGTCTGTACATAAACTTATTTTTGAAGATAAACCGAAGGTGTTGCACCCAACAATGAAAAACCAGAACTGTTTTGTCGTTTATTCGTACAAGATGGTGCAATAAAGTTCCAACTATACTTCTGATGGTTTATCATCTAAGAAAGGAATAACGCCTAACAGATGTGAACCTACTGCATATCGTATCTTGCTATGGCTTATGACACTATGGTTCAAGGTTTTGCTCGCAATTCCAACGCTATGCAGTAGAATAAGGGGTGAGTCCATTAGGTTGATCCTTCTTATTACCACCGTTTCCAATGCACAACAATTTCTGAGGCAGCATCATTTCAGAGGATTTTGTCAGTGGGATTTTGTACGATCCAAACTAACTGGAGCTGATTCAAGTGCTTCAAATCAACTTTCTCCGTTATAGTCGTCTCATGTGTCCTGAAGGTAAGGGGCCATCAACTACTGTGAGAGATTTCTTTAAATTGAGGCATATCAGACAACTAAACTCTCTGTTTGCTATTTTCTACCACGTGCATATCGTATCATGAAATGCCCTACAAAAAACTTTCCAGTTTTGAGCTGTCTCATGCTGTGCCGCTACGTAACTAACTCTGCTCCGTGTTATCAAATAAACTCCACGGTAAACTGACTGCTTACATAAACTCGATTTGCATATATTATATTACAACAGTGAGATTTAGTAGTTTATTCAAAACTAAACTAATAGTTTAAATTTAAACAGTAAAGGAAATTTTGTCTTACGCGTAGATATTATTTTGAGTCAAAACTCAAAATACTATACCGCAGAGCTGTTTACGTCATTGTCGAAAAAGAACACGCTTAAAGGAATCGTCAAAATTTATTTTATCTCTAAGTTGGCACAATTGTCTTATATACAGCTGCGGAGTTTGAATGTAATCTATCATTTAATTTATTTATAATGCTCAATTTTCCCAGTTCACCTCAAGTATGATTTGCGGTTTTTGCAATGAATAAAATTATCGAATAAAAAATTTGTTTAAAACTTTGTATTGCAAATGGAATTTCGTTTGCCGAATCGCTGAAAATGTTACAGAAGACTTACGGCGAATTAACTGTGTGATAACTGACTGCACGTTGTGTGATACAGTGCACTGTATGTATTCCTATGCTCCTGTCGGCCACCAATGTCTTCAACTAAAGTTAACGCCGATAAAGTGGCTTCATTTGCCAACCAGTCGACAAGCTTCGAAATTGTACATTTTAACTGAGCTGAAACAAAAAAATCACATCAAAACTGACAAATTGAATTGAATGGAATTTTTTTGCCAGAACCTCAAATTTTAAATAAAGAATATTATGTGGCGTTTGAGAGAGCAAACTCATCGAAAAGGGCCAGATTTGTTAAAAGAAAACTTATAGATTTCATCATCCCAAAGTCACACCACCTCATAAGAGGTGGTGGTCACAATCACTGTGAACGAATTTCTGACCATCTACAAGTATTATCGAACAGCCACCATATTCGGTTGATATGGCACCGGCAGTCTTTGTTCCCTTTCCCAAAGACAAATTAGCGCTTCAAGGCATCCGCTTTCGATCGTTAGAAAACATGTAAAAGAACTGAAAAAATGTTTTGATGACTGGATTATTCGTTGGCATAAGTGTACCGTTTCGGAAGTATGAATGAATAATTAATGTCTTATACGAGTATATTTTATTTGTTATTCCTATTCCCGTTACTTTTCTGACAGAATGCATATTAATAAATTCTAAAGCGACAAACGCTGATGTGGCAATTTTCATAACGTCCCAATAGTAAATTCTGTGTTAGGCAATGTGATTAATTTTCTTAAAATTCACTGATATCTGATGTTAGCTAGATTTGAGTTTACCTTAAGATCTCTGTGGACAATCCCCTTCTTGTGACAGTAGTCCACAGCTGACAGTATTTGCCAAAATTTATAGCGCGCCGCAGTTTCCGACATCCTTCCGTACTTGGCAATATAATCTATTTGTGATAAATTTGTAATCGTAGTCTTTCGTAATTTATAAATGCTGCTACTTACCGAATATTTCACCCTGGCAGGCATACTCGGATACAATGTAAATCATATTTTTCGTCTCCATCACCTGTAGAGTAATATGAAGTGTTAGTATCAAGAAATAGTTTGTAAACAAACTATTGTTTGAATTCATTGTCGTATTGTTCCATCCTATATAATTCAAAAACTTATCTCAGCAGCTAACATATCATTTACTGACCACGGTCGCTTAAAGCATCCGTTGTTCAAACCGAGTTTTGAGGTCGTTTAATCGATATTTATTTTTACAATTTTAAGAAAACGAACGTTTAAATTCCGTTCAATATCTGTTTTAACCTTTAATTCCAAAATAATCGGCTCTGAAAAGCCATTCAAATGTCGATTCGTCCCCAATAGAAATCGATTCACTAACCACTACAAAGAATTCGTAAATTATTCGCTTAGTACCTGATAAAGCTTAATTATATGTGGATGATTGAGACGCTTCATAATTTCCACTTCACGGTAGACCTTTTGCATATTTACGGTATCCAATTGAGATTTATCAATGATTTTGATGGCAACCTATAAATTTGAACAAATATTTCAATTTTGTTTCTAATACGTTACAAGATTCTAAGTATACCTCATTTTTGGTAATACGATGCCTCGCCAGTTTAACCACTGCAAAGTTTCCCTTACCAATGGTTCTTTCGATGTCATAGAAACCAACGCGAATAGGTTCTTTTGTTTTTAACCCATCCTTCGATGTGGCTATGCCCGCATGACTCTTGGTGTCAGTACTCTGCTTGGCAGGCAGAGAATCTTTAGAAACGTTAAAGTCCGTATGGTTTCCATCTCTCGAACCACCGCCGCCACCGACCGTGGATGAAGATGATGATGATGACACCCTTGCCCTTGACTTCTCTCTGGCGACATCACCTGCACGCATAACATTACAACGTTTAGAGGAAAAGAGTAGAAACTATTATATACCTACCATTCCTGGAGACGGCATCCGAACCATCTTCGTCCAGCTGTTGCGGCTTTTGCCGAGATGATGCTTTCGATTCTGCAATTCCAGCTCTATTTGTATTCGTCTCTTCGTTGTCACTTTCACCCATATTTCGGTTTATTTCAAATCCACATTTTACATTACTACAAAAAATAGTATCAATTTAATACCATCATACATAGGCAAATAAGAAGAAGACATTTGATGGGAAAACTTCTTAATATAATAGATTGTTGCGAATAACGTGGAGTGGTCAAACGAGAAAACACTTAAAAAATAAAAGCGAATGTGTTGGGACTTATAAGCTACATATACCTATACATAGGCCTTGCACTTCGCGACAAAGCTTCGATTCGACACAAATCATTTGATTGACCCTTCGTTTAGTCCTGTTTAGCCCTGGATTACACTTGCGAACACCCGCAACATAGAGAGTTGTTCTGTAAGGACAGTAATGGAAATCTGGTCGCAGATACGCAGACTATGCTGCAATTATTTAGAGACCACATATGGAAATTGCTGCTCACGTGAAGAAGTAAATGAATAAAATGAAATTAAAAAATCAGCGACGATGGCATGGAGTGTCCAGCATCGCCTCGAAATTAAATCAAAATAGCAGCAATATGCATCAGCTCTTAAATACGATTCGGCTCGACGCATAATTGTACTTTAAAAAAAGAACGAACCAAGTGTCTGTGTCAACTGTTGCACAAATACTGTTAAATGTGATATTTGAAAGAATAAAGCTTATTTTATCTGACCCGATTTGATACTATAAAAAAAGAGGTGCCGACCTAGTTTGATATTCCTGCAAAACTTACACGTCATCGTTGGGTGACCAACACAAAGTCTTCAGAAAAGATTAGCAAAAATCTTACTGAGCCTGCCATATGTTCTGTTACAAATATAAAACGCGATAAAAAAAACCAATATTCATATTATATTCAAAATTATTTCATTTATTAGAAGACAATATTGGTTATTAAAAAAAATTGTATTCACTCGAAATGGCCGCCGTACGATTTCCATGGAGATCGAGGACGCTGCTCTGGTTAATGCTGTTTGAAGGCTTCCCAAATCTCTGTGGGGAGTCGTGCAAGCCATATTCTCCAATTCTGACCACAAAACATAATCCAGTGGATTGAGATCTGGACTCCCTGATGGCCAATCTTCTGCTGCTATAAAGCCATGAATATTGACTCTGAGCCACTCCTGCGTGGTTTTAGCTTTGTGCGCAGGAGCAGAGTCCTGTTGGAAGATCCATCTACGTCCATTGAAAAGGGTATTGGTCAAACACTTCTAACACATCTTTTTGGTAAACCTTTGCACCAGTTTTGACTTATTCAACAAACTGTAGAAAATAATTGTGAGAAAAGCTGCAGTTAACACGACTGGTAACAGTCAGCATAGCTGTTACGCAGGCCATGCTTCTGGTGGCATAAACGTGCGTGTGATCCACGGTGCGAACATATACTCGAATCACTACCTAATAGCAGCTAAAATACGCACGCAGGTTAAACAGAGGAAAAACATACGTAACCAGGCACAAAAAAAGCTAGACGTCGCTAAGCTGCGTGCTCGAACTAACCACAACCTACTCCACTAAACTACAACAAAACGCATTCTATGGCAACTGCTACAAAAACCGTATCTGAGGAGCGTAGGGCAACGATGCAGCCAACGCGTGCTGTTTAGAAACGCCATAAGAAGAAAAAAAAACAGCATACTGACTTTTTAAGCGGCTCTACATCTGATAAATCAACAACTGACCAAATATTCACACTGCGGAAAATTCTGCAGAAGTTCCGGTATATATCATCATTTCGTGGACATTGAATCTGCCTTCGACAATGCAATACGGCAAAAACTGTATGAGGCTATGTCCAAGTTTTGTAGACAGCCTTTCGTCCGACCCCTTCAATTATGAGAAAAGCTACAGTTAACACGACCGACACCATTTTTTACAAAAGCCATGTTCTATTCGTCGACGCCCATTATATAGACATTGTTGGCAGAACACTGGATATGTTATTGCAGTCTTCTCAAACACAGAGAAGGAATTGAAAAAAATGGGTCTTGTGGTAAACGAAAAAGTTATTTGTTTCCACGAACAAAAGAGTTTAATGAAAATCCCTCTCTCGACGAACAAATATTCAACTATACCAGAATCCTGGGTTATGACACGGTCCTGAATCCGAGCTGAGAGTCTTCGATAGAAAAATTACTCGGTAAAATATATAGGTCCATCACCATTAAATGAGAGTATCGGCGTAGCATGAACTGTAACCTGTATGAGTTATTTCCAAGCCGCTAATAGCTACGTCTACCTGTAAGCTAATGTTTCCTTAAGATTTGCATTGAACTGAAAAGGAATACATTTCTCATACAAAATGCATGACAATTTTGCAAACGGAATTCTGTTTGCAAAATTTTTCCATCGCTATCTGTAGCACTGATCCACTAGATGCATTTTTTCATAAATCCATCGGATAGCGTTTAGACATTTGCGAACTTGAGAACACGACACTTCATATGTAGAAAATTTCGGAAAATCCTTCACTTTACTTCGCACTTTCTCGGGATGCTCAGAAATTTTCGAATGCAAAAAATAAAAATATATTTCAAAAGCTAAAAACTTCTTATGATAGACGTTGATAAAATTTCAGTCCTTTAACGGAATCCTCCGACCCTTAAACGCAAATTTCGACAGATATATTCTCGGTAACTTCGTTGTAAGTCATGAATAAATATATCATTTGGTCCATATCGTTCGTACGGTCATATAAATTGGTATTACCGAATTTCTGATTTTCCCTATAAATCCTAACCGCTGAACAATAATAACTACAAATTTCTGCTTAGTATATTATTCTATAACACTAGTTTTAGTTTTAAACACTGACCATTAACAATTACCTTCCGTACAAAAAACTATTTAATTTAATTTAATTTTTTTTATCCAGTCTCACGAATTTCAGTTCAATTTGGAGCAGATTAAGGATCAAAACGTTATGTAAGTTTGGGAATGAAAATAGAACACATTACCAAACTCCTTCTGGTACTGCAGATATAAACAGCAGCAGCCTATATTTTTGTTTAGTATATTATTCTACAATATAATTATAATATTATTCTATAATTTCTACTATAATTAATATTATTATGATATAATTTATAATATTATTCTCTAATTTCGCTTGCGAACAGTTTCAACAGTTGCTGACCAGTCAGTGTCATATTTTCCTATGTGTATTAAATTTTGTATAGTTTGACAAGCATCAGACGTTTATTGAAAATGGTCTATGTTTCCGCTTCTGTTAAAACTAGTAGTATACTGCAAAGTTTGAAGCCAATACAAAATCGTCAGCGGCGGCTCGTAATGAGATAAATATATTTTAATGGGGTGCAATTTCATATGATACATATTAGCACAATGGGGTATAAATTGAATGCATTTAAAATTGGAAGCACATTATCAGGTATAACATTTATAAAAAGTAACAACAACATTTATAAAAAATTTGGTTATTTTTTTGCATTAAAGGCAGGTCGATTCAGCTGTAAATGTTTCTTCCCTGGAAAAATATTTTAACTTTTACGTATGTACTCATATATATGTATTGTTGCTTTAATTACTTTGTTCAGCCACAATTTATTTGTGGCGTATGATGAAATGTTAAAATTCTTCTATTCAAATTTCCGGAACATTAATTCTGTTCCACGTCGACGAAAAATATCTCCTCAAAAAAAGTGGAGGAAAGTTTGTGCAAATGGAATTCCATTTACAGAATTTGCATGCATTTTGTATGGTTGAGGTCAAACTAGAAAAAAGTAAACATTTTATTTTGTAATAAAATCTCAACGGATAATTACTACAAATTTAAAAGTGCTTACATATTTAGAAGGCTCATCTGTTTCTCTTTTTGAATCCGTTACTAGCACTTAGATTAAATCCGATTTAGTTGCATATTCTTAAGTCCCTAAGATAAAAATACTCTAGAATTAAACACTATCTCATGTCGAAAGTGCGTCGATTTTGTGAATAGTGCAGCAGTATGTACCAGTAGTTTTAAAATGGTCCAGCCGGAATCGCAGCTCCGAACCTAAATCAACGGCGGCTTTTCTTAGCTAGTTTAAGCCAATTGAATCGGCGGCGATTGCGCTCTTTAAAAAATATCCGGCATCGGTGCCCCGATCGCATGAACCGAATCGAATTTAGAATGCCAAAAATTTTTTGTGTTGGTTTCTAACATTGAATTCGGAATAACTTACATTTTTACGTCACAATATGTTCAATAAAAAAAGGTTGACGTTGCCACTTAAGAAAAATTTCCTCGCGAAAAAACGTAGCACTGTCAGGTGGAAAAATTGAGCTTAAAATTGTATGGTCATTACTTTATATTGAGTTTCACCACAAAAAGCCAGCATGGTACCAGTCTCCCAAGCACCTCGCATACACATTAGGCGTTTTGTAAGTAAGTTATAATAATAAAGTTTAGTAATTTGTAGTTTTGCGTCTTTTATTGTCCTTTAACTCACAGTATTTATTGAGAAGAGCCACCCCTTCTGGCACTCTGCGCACTTTTGCATCAAAGCAAAGGGTGAAGGTGCATGTAAACCAGTTCATCTGACCGAATGTTTTTTTAGTACTGTATTTTTTTTGACAGTTTAAATATTGAATTTCGATAAAGAGTTCTTCATTGTTATACTTCTGTTGCAGCAGTTCTTATTGAATATCGCTCATGGACGAATTTACATTCTATTTCTTTTGGAGGGCTGTGTCAAACAAACTTTTCTTTAGCACTTCCTCAACGCTTTCAGTTAGTTCGACAAATAAGTGCAAGCACATATCTATATATATAAAAATGAATCGTGGTTTGTTCCGATGCTTAAAACTCCAGAACGGCTGGACCGCTTTGCATAAATTTTTGTATATGCGTCTGGGTGGTGCCCGCGATGGTTTAGATTTACAATTCGGTCCAATTGGACAAAGGGGCGTGGTACCTCCCATACAAACCATAAATTAAATATCCAATATTTCTGCTCCTGTTTACGGTATTTGAACAAAATTTGGTACATCGGTTTGGTTTACATATCTTAAGTGCTGCTGCAAATATGGGCGAGATTGGACAATGGAGAGTGGTATCTCCTACACAAATCACAAATTGAAAAGCAATTATTTCTGCTCCTGCTAACGGTATTTAAACAAAATTTTGTATTTCGGTTGAGTGAATATATTTGAAGTTCTTCTGCAAATATAGGCGTTTCTTATTATAATAGACCGATTAGCATGAAACATTTCCAATAAAAATAAAATTTGGCAAAGCAACGTTTGCCGAGTCGGCTAGTAAATGTATTATTTATCAGAAAATTCCAAAGTCATACATTAGACATTGTAAACGAATTTAATCACAAGTTAATGTTAAAAAGACAAATATCAAAACAAACATTTTTCGAAATTTCATTGTTGGTAGTCTGCATCTAAAATTACACATTGAAACAATGGGCCAAGATCAACATGCAATGGCACTGAAGCAGAAAAGAAACAAGTTTCGAAATGCAACTATTGCCTTTTTAAAAGGCCACACCGTGGATGTATTTAAAAAAACAAAAGCAGGCACAAGATCGAGAAGAAAATTTGGGCAAACATCCAGCCATTTCGCAAAACCAGAGTAAAATTCCGAATAAACCAACATTTGCTTGTTATGGATGTGGCACTCCGGGAGTGTATAGGGCCAATTGTCCAGATTATGGGAATCATTCGAAGCAAAGTCCGCAATATCTGGCTTTCAATAGCATAGGATCCACGATTATTGGCCACGATTTGCCGGTGGTTTACGTGGAGGTGGTGGTGGTGAAAAAGGAGAAGCCGTGTTTGACAGTGATGCTAAGACAAGTGTTGCAAGTAGCAATTTAAAGAGGATTCTTACGAGTAAATGCAGACATTACTTTAGCTGATGGTTCCATAATGAGAGGAAAGGTTATGTCGGCAATCTCTGAAATAAAAATTGGTGGCAGAATACGCCCAATTAGATTTATTTATCTGCCAAATTCAGTTGGAAACCGGACATTATTGGGCACAGACTTCTAAGAACAATCAGGGATTGTGCTCAATATGGCCCAGAAAGTTCGGTATTTCGAAGGAGAATTTAAAAATAAATACGGATTTGAAAAGCCGTCTGAAGCCTCAATTTGTGCTTTGGAAACAAATCAAACAGTTAAGTCACCTGAGAATATTGTAGGAGAAATTTCTGCTTTTGTAGAATTCGTTGAGAGAATTAACGCAGTCTCGCCATCATTAGCAACTCCCAGAGCACTATTCAAAAGCAAACGTAAGAATAACGATTATTCCCTACATTCGATGCAATCAATTTTCCGAGGAAGCTTGCCGATTGGGTGCAATACGCCAAAGTCAGTGGCAAAGTTATTCGCACCTCCAATTAAAATGAGCAAAACCTCAGGATGATGAAGTTTGGGACTCATTGTTTATTCCCCTCAATTCTATTGAAATAAAATTGTTGAAGAATTCTGATGGTTATGGTTTAGACCAAAAACAAAAGAAACAATTGGACAAGTTATTGCAAAGTAATGAGGATATATTCAAAGACCCTACAGATGCTACACCTTTTGCTCTTCACCGTATTCATACCAAAGATCACAATTGCATTTCCACCATACCGATTGTCATTGAAAAGGAGGAACGAACTCAAGGAAGAAGTTTCTAGGATGTTAGTATTAGGGGTAATTTTAGAATGTCAATCTGCTTGGGCTGCACCAGTGGTGATTGTCTCTAAGAAAATCGGAGGAATTCGTGTCAACATAGATTATCGCGAACTCAACGCTGTCACCAAACCTGATCGATATCCGATGCCAAGAATAGATGATATACTGCATGAGGCTAAAGCCACAAATCCTATGTCGACAATAGATCTTCAAAGTGGATAATTAAATAAAATATAAATTTAAGAGATTGACATTTGGATTACGAAAAGTGCCTGCTACTTTTCAGAGGCTAATGGACCGTTTAAAGTTATCACTTGGAAATATTGTCATCTTAATATAATTCAACGATATAATATCATGTTCTTACATTTTTGAAGAGCACATGAAAGATCTTGGTCGAATATTTCACGAACTACGGAAATTTGAACTCAATGCTAATTTAAAGAAATGCAGATTTGCCTGCAGGGAAGTAAAGTATTTGGGACATTTACTTACGCCAAGGGGTATTTGTACTGACCCTGAGAAAAACCAAAAATGTCAAGAAGAAACTACTGACAGCCGCACCTATACTTAAGCAAGCCGTAGATGATGAACCATTTATTTTATTGTTTTATTTTTCTTTATTTATTTGTGTTTCTTAGGGCAGTTCTCCTTCAGGGGGAGGGTGAAGTCGAACATCCTATCGAATATGCCAGTAGGCTCCTTTCTAACTCCGAACGAAATTATTCAACTATAGAACGAGAAGCGCTTGCGATCCAAAAGTTTCGATGTTATATCGAAGGGGAGCCAATGAAGCTGATCACAGATCCTCAGCCGTTAAAATGGCTTATGAATATAAAATCCCTTACGGGGCGGCTTGTTCGGTGGGCTCCGATATTACAACCATTTGAAATTAACATAGAGTACAAACCTGGTAAAACCAATGTGGTCGCAGACACATTATCAAGACCCCCTTGCTTCAACTTGCAAGGAAAGAGATATCTTGCGAAATTTTTGTCCATGTCTGTTAAATTGCCAAGGAAAACCGCTGGTCAGATAAGGGAAAGTCAACAGCAAAATCCAAATTTAAAACGTATTATTGGCTGTTTCGAGAGGGGTAAAGATGATGTCGTTTACTGGTCGAAAAGAGGATATGTTATGAATGAAGGTGTGCTTTAGTGTCCCAATAACGATGAGGAAGAAGATGCTCAACTTGTGGTTCCTAAAGATTAATTGTGCGATATCCTGAATTATTACCACAATAAAGACACAGCAGGACACTATGGAATAGAAAGAACAATTCGCGAGATTACCGGTAGATATTATTGGCCAGGAATGTGGAAAGATATTGCGAAACATGTAAAAGATTGTTCCGAATGTCAAAGATACAAAGCAACAAATTTAAAACCAGCAGGGTTATACCAAACTGTATCAAACAACAGACGATTTGAAGTAATTGCAATAGATTTATTTGGTCCACTACCGAAATATCCTAGAGGATTCTCGTGCATATTTATCGTTGAAGATGTAGCAAGTCGCTGGATTGAACTATTTCCAATAAAAATAGACAGCAGAAATATGCGCAAGAACATTAATAGACGAAATATTCCTACGTTATGGCGTACCAAGGAAGGTTATTAGTGACAACGGCGTTCACTTTGTTTCTGCAGTGATGCAGAAAGTGGTTTATTGTTTGAATGTGGAACATATTTTTACACTAGTCTACCACCCATAGGCAAATCCCGTCGAGCGCAAAAATAGGGATCTGAAGGCCCAGTTATCAATTTTAACAATCACCAAAACTGGGACGAAAAATTACAAAGTATTCGCTTTGCTATGAATAGTACAATATGTCAAAGTACTCAATATACAGCTGCATATTTAACTTTTGGAAGAGAGCTTCGCACGATGGCATGCATGAGTTAAGAGCTATTATACAATCGAAAAATTTCGTTCTGGAAATTACACCTTATCTCAAAACTATAGCAGAGGCATTTAAAAATGTAAAAGGGAATGTCCACAAACACCAAGACCACAATAAACATTACAGCACAGGACAAACCAGCCAGACCTAGAAGTGGGCACAAAGGAATTAATAACAACACATGCACTAAGCAACTCCGACAAAGAATTCATGCTAAAAAGAGATGGGCCTTATATCATAATACAAAAGAAAGGGTCTACTTCTTATGTGATTGCTCATAAAGATAATTTAAATATACCGTTGAGAACTTATCACGCGTCAGCGTTAACACCACTTTCAAACTCTGGGAAAGATTCTATTCAACCTATGAGAATGTTACGGAAAAGAGGAAGACCAAAGAAACTCTGTTAGATTCTAATGTCTCGCCCATACGTCTTTGGTATTAGAGGGGGAGACTGAAACAAGTTACTTTACAAATATATATGTTTCTTAATTTTCTTTATTAGCATTAGATTGTTTTATACTTTTTGCGTTCAATGTATGTCCTATACTTTTGTACTTATATGTTATTCGTTTCTAATACTGTACGACTCAAATCTAGTTGCATAGATTGCTATAATTACTTGTATCAAATTTGTGTATAAAAGGCACAGCCTTTTCAATATGAAGGGAGTTGACTTCGAATATTTAAAGAGCACAACTCTGGAAATACGTGGGTGGACTGGCTTCAAATAAAGAACAACTAAGAAAAATAAACCAAAAATAGTCTTTAAATCCATGAATTACCAACTACGTAGTAAGACAATTTCAACATCCAAAGTCGGAGAGTGGTACATATAAACATGGCCATGAGATGAACGAGAATTTGTTGTGTAAAACCAAACCTTCATTCATTCACATTCGGTTTGATGGACATTTTCGATTACCGCTTCATATATGCATAATCTGATTATAAATATATTTATATAAAACTGATGATGTACCAATAGCATCCTTTCAATTACAAGGGAATTTGACAATGTATTTCTCACGGAGTCTGGATTACTCGATTGGTTATTATCTGACAAAGGACTTAAAACATTTTCAATTTGAACATGTCTCCTGATTTTACAGTTAATGTTAACACGACCGTTATCAAAGTAAACAACTATATAGATTTTTTTATTGTTCTGAAAACAAATAAGTCTTAAACATCAAGAGCCATATTCACAATAATGTATTGAATGTTTGCAGAACGTTTCTTCTATGTTTTATTTTATAAACCTTCAATAAATATTTATGAATACCGCCCCGAGAACACAAAAATTACGATCTTCGCACAAAACTCTGAAAATAAATTTCCGTGTAAAGATTATGATGATAACAGCCACTTAAAACCTGGTATTGGCCTTAAACGGAATCCTCTTTGGCCACTTTTAAGTTAACCCGAAACGAAGAATGAAATAATGTAAACGAAATTTATTTTACTGAGTATATCGCGTTGTTTTACTCCCTTTCTTCGATCAAATTTAGCGTGTAAACCAATTATAATCACGTTAAATCCGTTTCGAATCAATAGAAAATGCCTCCCGTTTACTTCGTACAACCCTTTGCTAGCGATAGATGCCATATTTGCGCATATCAGTACTGCAAAACGGAATGGTGATAGAAAATTAAAAAAAAAGAAAAGAAAATAATATTTGGAGGGATTTTTTCCTCGTGAAAAGAAAGTACTTCCAACATAAACTTGATAAAGTTTTTGGTTATTAAATATCAAAGTTTTCAAAAAACAATGTTCCCACATTTTTCATACATATGTATAATAGTCAATAAAAATATAAACTCTTCGAAATGAAAGCCTATTCGGAAAGTCTATTCCTTCGTTTGACAAACGAATTGGATGATTGGTTTTGAACATACACATAGTGTATGCGCTATCCTGTTTGTTCAGTGTGGTCATGTTAAATTTGTTAAAGTCAATTTTATCCACAAACCTACTACACCGATTCGACCATGAAGGCTGCTATTATGTTATTTTCACGAGGAAACATTTTCTGGAACATAGTTTCGTCAAATTGTCTCGGGTCAGAAATATTGAAACAAACATTTCGACATGAAAAACTTGGTATAAGGCTTAACTTTGCAATGGGACGACAAGCAATAAAATCGGAATGCTACGAATTTCTTCACAAATAAGGTTTAGCGAAGATGTACATTGCATTTCTCAGCAAGATGGTAATGCCACTTAAAGGTAAATAAAAACATCTAACATTTGTGGTCCGCAACTCATTACCATTTGATGACAGATCACGCTGATGTCTTTGATCACGCCAATGTGCGGCCACTACTACAATCACTGCAAAGGCCGGAATTCGGATAGAACCTAAGAGTAAATATTGATAAACGATACATTATGGATAGAAGTTAACGTAATTTGTTTTATTTGCATTCCCCAAATTTGGCCAAACAGTTTAAACAGGCAGAGTGACGTCTCAGCTCACTATTGTGCAGTAGTCGCACACTCTAAAGGGAGAGTAAATAATAGAACGAGCACACTGCGTGCTAACGAACGTTTAACGATTTCACGTGAAAAATCAATACGAGCAGACTGACTATCTACTACTCGTCAAAGGGCATACATGGCAATTGCGACAGGTTAAATGGACGTCACTATTTTGTACTGAAGTTATCAGCTTTTGTTGTAGCAAAGTCGGCCTTAATAATTTTCGCCAAGCATTCGGCGTGAAATCGTTATATAAACAGAGCAAAGGAAAAGCGTGATGATACAGGCAGGCGTATACATACCATTTGTTAACTGTTAATCACAAATAATGCATTTTGTCATTTCTCCACTCTGTATTCAGACGGATTCAGTTAAATGTATTGGTTTTGTAAAAACGTTTCTATTATCCTGGTCGTTGTTGTTGTACAGCTCATGTTGCTAATGTGCAATGCAATAATTCGGTGCGTTTCTTAATTACTTTTATTCCAATAACTTTCTTCTTTTGCAATCGAGCGACGGACGACGTTTTGCATGAATTCTCCTTCTCCGTACAATTAACGAGAACATTGCATATTGGCCTCGAACGAGGTCGTCAATGTCGGCTACAACACACGCGAGGAGTGTATGTACATGTGAAAAAGAAGAAGCCCAACGTAATTTCGAGAAAATATCACAGATAATCCGGGAGTCGCGTTGTTTCAGCGGAAACAATTGCAAAATATTACTGAGGTGGTCAAAAATGAAATACAGCAATCGAAAGGCGAAGACGAATGTGAAGTTTTTTGTGCTAACTGGGGTATTACAGGATGTTCTGACCTCTTCAAATGTTATTTGCACTAGTGATAACAACAATGTTGACTGTGGCAAAGTGTACGCGATTATATTTTATACCGTTAATATTGGTTGCCTTTTTCGTAACGTACTGTTACACGATTTCCTTACAACGATGTTCGCCCAGTACTGTACAGGCATATATACACAAAACTATTGACGTACAGTACTTATAAACGATACAAAATTATCGCCAGAGGGCACACAGAGTTCAAAGCCGATCGGAAATTGTTAAGGGCATGACTTATTTCTTTCGATCAATGGTCGCCGTTACTTATTTGCTATAATACATTTTACTATATTCAAGCATACATATTCATTTATACATATTCATTTAAGTATATTATTTTCAAAGGTGTAGCGTGTCTCTGTCAGCGGTTTCTGCAAAGTGAATCAAGTATTGCCAGATTGACGGCGGTCCTGCATGCTGGCGTTTAGCGCGGCTAAGCTCGCCGAATGGGAGTTGGTTCTTGCCAGCAATCTGGACTTTTGACAGCTACAAAAAATTTTATCATGCCAGACTAATGAGGATAAAAAATAAAAAGAAAAGGGAAGCCCGAAGCAAAACGCACATGTCAAATACACGGAAACTCACACTCGTTTACCTCACGACCACTCACACATTTGGCTGGTGTTCTGCCAAATCTTATCCCACTCTCTAGGAATCGACGACGAATTCCACCATGGCATCTGTTGTGTAGTTTCAGATATCCCGTTTCCAGTACCTCTACTTACCTTTATTTCCCCACTACCGCATTAGTTGCCTTAAGCCATCATTATAAACTCCAAATGTTGCCTTTCCTTTTTTAGAAGTGGGTGTATGCGTTTAATTTTAATTTTATTTTTCTGCAGTATCAGAGTGTCATTTTATTGGGTCGACAAGGAAAATCGTAAAAAAAATTGTTTGATGCTTCTTTTTTTTATAATTTTTTTCCAGGTTAGGTGCACAGTTCCGAGGACTTACAGGACATTTTCCCTGTCTGCTTAATGGAAACCGCGAGGACGGCGTGAGCGTTCAACCCTAATTCGCGTATGACCCCGATATCCCTTCACCGAGGGGAGAAATTTGAAAGACAACCTCCACCAAAATGAACTGCTTTCCTTGACGCTTCTCAAGAATTCAAAATTTTTTTTTTATTTGTGGATATTCCAGTATGTGATGAGCACCCCTTATCTTAGAATACCTGGGCACCCCAGGCCTGGTGGTGCAATGATGGCGCTGCTTATTTTCTGGAGCGGGAACTGCTGGACCGAGGAAATGGCAGCTGTGACGAAGACTTGGAAAATGCCCGATGAAGTGAAGAACAGGTGCGGCAGGAAGAGTTGAAGAGCAAGTAGATTAGCCGTTCCCTCGGTGTAGCACAGAAGGTTCCGGAGGCAGTGAGCAAATTGTCTTGGGTTTTTTTTTTTTTTTTTGAATTTCATTTGCGAGCACCAACTTTTTTGTACTATTGGCGAAACTTCCGTGTTCTCGTCACCAAATCAAAAAAACGAAGAGAATTCCTTTTTGATTTGTGTTTCCTCGAAGCTTCCCACTCGGCGCCAAACTTTTTCAATTACCCGCCAACTTCAAAATTATAGCAACTTAATGGTTGCTTATTGTAGCTAATTTTTTTTTTCTTTTTCTTCATCTTCTTTCCCTTATATCCAAATCACCCCTTAAACGTCAACACTAGTCACCGTTGTAGGCAGATTTCGGCAATTCAATGTGATAATACCACACATGGAATCTGTCAGGTTTGTCTGCCCCCACGACACAGCGAACGCACACGACATAGGCTAAATTATATTCTTTAATTCTTTAAATTACTGGGCAATAGGTTTCGATTGCAATCCCGAGCACACTTGTGAGGGGCAAGATTATAAATTATTATTATTATAAATTCAAAAGATATTGAGTTATTTAAATAATAAAATAACATGTAAATGGAAACATTATCAGCCGGAAGTGCTACGTGTTGGCAAACAGACAGAATAATACCTGATTTAGTCGATTTTTTAGTACACAGAGGAATATTTGAACTTTTGTGGGCCAAATGATCTGAGCTCTGATCATGTAATTGTTTTTGTATGTAATTACTTTTCTGAACTTTAAAATATTTTGGATATTTTGACAAACGTAAAGATTGCATCTACGGCAGAACGAATAAAAGTACGGCAGAAACATTCGCCCAACATCTGAAAGACACGTTCTAGGCCTTTTTACCACCCTTCAGAAAAAGGGATTTTAAACTTTTTGAGTAGTTCACTGTAAAGAAATGTATACACTACGCTTCTCACTATCAATGAAGTTAAAAGAGAAATAATAGCAAGTAATTCCCAGGTTTCAATAAAATCTATGTTTATGTTTCCAAGTATGTAACTCACAAAATGAGTATGCTTCTAACACAAATATATAATGCTGTATTCAGACTCAATCATTTCCTGAAAGAGTGCTGAGGTCACATTAACTTCGAAATTTAATAAATCCTAATATTTGGCCAACTAGTTAATTTTTTGTGTAGATTGTTCTCAACATTCCAGACAAAAGCATGAAACACCGGACCAAATAGACATTGTAAAAAGTGCTGGTACGGAAAACGGGTAAAAATTACGTGCTATTGAAAACGTAAAATAAATAAATCTTTCAACGCTGTCGGTTTTCTTAATGCCCTAAAGTAATAAAAAAAACCAAATATTGATTGACTGGTTGTCGATTATATCTCCAAGTAAGAATTAATTCCTTAATTTTCTCAAGAGATCGACACACTAACAGTTGATCAGATATATTTAACACAATTAACTCTTCAACCTAAATATTCGACTATTTCCTCGAATAGGGTATAATCTGTCTAATCAATGTGTTAGTGTGATATCCCGTTTAATTAGTATCAAATGAAGGTGAAAAATGTCGATAGTTTTGAATACTTGATGACACTCAATACATTTTCAATTGCTTACTCGACATCAAGGAAAAGACAATCTAACAGATTTAGCTGACAGATTTAGAGCTGTACGAAAAAATTGGCAAATGTTAACTACCAAAATTTAGATAGGGATAATCTACCGTACCAACGTCCTATACTCGATGACGAGTACTCAGTACCGAATTATGTAGTTTTACAACCCTAGCATCCAGTGTTTAAAAGTACCGAAATTTTCGCTTTTATTGGACCGACGGTACCCGGTTTTTGGTCAGGGTCGTTCGCAACATTTGAAAGTTGGCGCAAGGTGCATTCAGTGCTCTTGCCGATTGGCTAATGGTTGCTGAGGATGTTCTGCGCGATCTGTTTTGAACGGCTTAAATGATCGGGCGATTTATATTCGACACCTTGCGGTCATGTCTGTCATGTTGGATGCATCAATGGCGAAGTAGGTACGTATTCACAAAAATTGATACGCTAATGTTATAGTTATGGCCGCGATATATACATACATACATATATTATATAGTATTGTTGAAGATGTGATAGCGCGCTGGATGTTGGTAGGAAATGGAGGCCTATTCTGTGGAAATGGTAATTTATTCCAATGGACATATGGGTTCAATTTCAGACGAGTACGCTCCTACCTTCCCAAAGTGTAGAGCGAAGCCTGTTTGTATTTCCATTCAGGAGACTGGTACCATGATGTACCTGTTTTCCGAAATTCACTTTGAAAACACTGCTCTAAAGTGAATATAGAATTGATTACTAAAGATAGAGTTTAATTTGAAAGATAAAGCTGGTCTTCTCCTCGGCGAATTTCCATTGGGTTTTTTCGGTTTAGGCGATAGTCAGTGAATTCTTTCGTATTCGCCTTTACTATAATACATTGTTCTTAAAGGCATGGATATGTATGTATATAAATAACAGTGCTTTAGTGGGTAGCCAAACATGGCGTCCTGTGAAGGGATCTGACACTAAGAGATTGATTTAACAGATTTAACAATATTCGCAAAAATTGACAAATCTAGTATGAAAATGTAAGCTACAGGTTGTAGTTACATCTGTCAGATCGATCTATAAGCGGTCAATATTGCTTTCGTTATTATAAAAATTAGTCCGAGAGACGGCTGTGATCTCAATTGCGCTTGTCCTCAACAAGATGGCGGGCCACAGCCCGCGGAACAGTTCATTTCATGCCACGTCATTTCCCATTAGGGTTAAGTAAAGTCGACATTTCTCGCATCGTCGATGGAATTCTTTTATTCCTGGAGAAAGTATAAATAAATCACACATTGTACATATACATACAGTTAAGGAAAAATCTCTACATACACCCGCTTATTTTGTGTTTTTAAGATATTCTTAAGACAAATTATTAAAGCGTTTGCATTAATATTTAAAGTACCAAAAACAAAGTTCATTTACAAAACAAAAAGTTAATTTAAAAGCATAACAATAACAGAAATAATAAAAATGACAAAAATTCGTGAGAAAAAAGTCTACATACAGTCTAAAAATATTTCATTTCTTTTAAATAAATAAAAGAAAACAATACATTCTTAATATTCTGTAGGACCGCCTTGAGCTTCAATAACTGCCTGAAGACGACGTGGCATAGACATCACCAAATTTTCCATAATACTGGGCGCAATTTCCGACCAACTTCGAGTAAGGGCAGTTTTCAGGGTTTCGCGATTTCTGATATCATATTTGCGCGCAGATTTTTCCTAAATATGCTCAATTGGATTGAGGTCTGGTGACTGGGGAGGTGTATTAAGCTGCATTGGTGCATGATAAAGAAGCCAGTCTGGAGCAATATGTGCAGTGTGCTTGGGATCGTTGTCTTGTTGGAAAATCCATTGGTTTCCCAGGCCCAAGTTTTGCACAGATGGCTTCAGATTTTGTTCCAATATTGTCTTATACTGATATTTGTCCATAACGCCTTCAATAAAAACCAATCGACCAACTCCAGATGCCTCCATAGCTCCCCACACTATAACACTGCTCCCACCATGTTTCACAGTAGGTATACTATTTTTGGGATCAAGTGCCAGTGTTTGGTTTTCGTCAAACCTTGTTTCGGCCGTCATTCCCGAAAATATTATTCTTAGTTTCATCGGTAAATATAACTTTCTTCCAAAAATCTATTCCCTTCTGTAAATGTGCCTTAGCAAAGTCCAAGCGAAGTTGACGGTTCTTGGCAGAAATAAATGGCATTTTGCTTGCAGTTCTACTTTTAAAGCCGCTATCATGCAAAACGTTTATTACTGTTCTTGATGAAACTGTAATATTCGATAATCTTGCAAGGTATTCGGATAATTTTGGGCACTTATTTTTGGATCTTTATGGACTTCTTGAAGGACTCTACTGACATCACGTCTTGAAAGTTTCTCCGGTCTTCCAGATCGCGGCTCATTCTCGGTACTGTTGGTGTTGGTTTAATCGTTTTTGACAATAGTTTGCACTGTGGAGCGACTTAATTTTACAATTTTAGCAATTTCCCCATAAGATTTGTTTTCTTTTCGAAGGTTCGCCACCAAATTTCAAACTGATTGTTGAATTTCTCACCTATTTGCCATTTTTAAAGTTAAAACGTTTTTTACAAATCGCTTTCTGAATTTAAATGATTGTAATGCTTGACAAATAAGGTATATAACGAAAACTAACGGCTTTTTCCCTTCATCTTCTTCTTTTTCTTATTCATTTTAAGAGTTGCCAATGCTGCATGTAGACTTTTTTCCCACCGATTTCCATATTTATCGCCAATAGCTTATAAATGATCAATCATTTCAAACCTTTTTTTCTTCAAACACTCTTAACTATTAATGTCTTAAACATTGACATCAAAATTATATTTAATATTATCACTAGTTCTCTACATTTTCAAAATAATAGGGTGTATATAGAGTTTTTCCCTTAACTGTATGTAATTTATACTTTGCATGTAATTTGCGAACACAGTTTGGAACATTATGTGATTCATGTGGCTTTTCCCGCGGACTTTGCAGCAGCGTATGTCATGGCCAAAGCCGTTTTTGAGAGCCTTTAAGCCGATTATATGAGCGTGCTAATACCGACGGTTGTTCAAGTTCATATTTTCAATTTTAGCCCACAAAATCCGTTAAGGGTGACACTGTTAATTTTTCGCGGTGAAACTCCATATATAAAAAATGATGAAATTTGAAGCTAAGTTTTTTACCTTACTTAAATTATAACTTGTTTCGATTTCGATGCGAAAAGTCGGCTAGTAACAGACTTTAAGCTGTGTTACATGTTATTTTTACATGAAGAAACAATTTTATAACACATTGTTTGCTTTTAAAAAATTTAGCGAAGGCTGAGGCAAGGCCTTCAAAAGTGGTTTTTGAAAATTCGTACTTTTATGTGTAATCAGCAAATTGGTTAAAAATGCCGCCATCGGCTGCCCTCGCCAGATGAGGCGATGCGTTAGCTTTATGCTATAATTAAGATGTATTTCAAGTTAAAAAATGGCATGATTGGTTCCCGACAAGTGACAAGTTTACTTACCAGAGGGCATACATGTTGAAATAATACAAAAAGTTTACTAATTGGGAAAATACCGATCTTCTTAAAAATATTCATTAAGAAAAAAATAAATAAATGCATACAAAGAATATATATAAATCACACATTTAGATAAATAAATATATTAATTAATTCCATTCTTGATTAGTTTTATACAAATTTTAATTTAAATGCTTTGAATACTTCCCAAAACATTTTTGATGTAAGCGCACGCAACATACTTGGTATTCATATGGTGTAGGAGTCACAAACCACACGTCTTGAGTTTCCAGATCGTCTTGAAAGTGAACAGTGAACCAATTTGTCAAGGTTTGGAAATTGTAACGGACGATCACTTAGCGCCGGAAATTGTCGACCTGCGGGATATTTTCTACAGATCAGCAGTTCATTTACGACAACAGCGATAATGATTTTGTTGATACCAGTGCATGCAGTTTCCAGGCATATACAATCATGTTGTCAACTATATTTATAAATAATATCCACCACTATTTTTTGGGTCGTACACCAATTCGGTAGTTAGCCAACGCATAGTCGTGTAGATCTAATCCACCCATATACTACCCGATAGCTTTAGGGACTTTTACGTTAATATGAGTTTTGGTTGCGCGATCATAACGTTTGATGTCAGATTTTGGATCCATGCAACCGTGATTTGTGAATATTGTGACTAATGCATTGTCCCTCCCATCCCATTAGTATGATTAAAAAGAGCTGTACTATCGCTTTTGTTTTTTTTTTTTTTATCGAAGAATTGTGCACCACAAATTCTATTTATTCGGGCGGTTTCTGTTACCAAAATATATAAATAAAAATACAATACATGAAAATGAAGAAACTACATTACCTATAGCAAAAAATTGCTTTGAGGTTAGAATGCACATGAGGTGGTATGCTGTGAAAAAGTTGTCAGAATATATGGTATGATTGGATGGATATTGTACAACTTTTAAGAAACTTAGGACAGTCAGAACCTAATTCCAATGGAGTTGTCATAATTTGCAAGAATATCTTCCGAGGCAAGCAATCGTTTCCTCATCAATGTATAATTTGTGCACAAATACTCCAAACTGCATAAAACGTTTGTTTGCACAATTCTACTAATGATCTCACTGTAGCAAACTTATCTGTTTTAACGGTTTTGTTATTATCAAGCAAGTGAATAAATCGCTTTATTATTTTGACCAGTATAGTTTCCACTTTGGTGCTTTGTGATAGCCAGTAAAGAACAGGAATCCAACAAAACATTTTGTATCATGCGGCTCAAGAACGAACGATACGTTTCACTGAGGCATATAACTTGCTTTGCTCAACATCATACGAAACATTTCATCGTAAAAGAGATAAAATAATTCAATTGTTGATTTCCGACTCGGTTTTTCAACAAAATGTCAAACGCTATCCTCTTCAACTTCTATAGGTGCTACTGTATGATCTTTTTTTTTTTGTCCATTTGGGTGTCTTAAATGCACTTGTTTTAACCCGGTTTGTAGAAGGTCCTGCAATTTTATCACTTTCAGATTCATCTCCCGGTTCATATTCAAGATCAACTGTGCCAGCAATCTCCACGTTTATTGGAACGTTTTCATCCATAATGTTGGTATTTATATGCTCTTCATCAGAAACACTGTCTGGATCAGGTGAATATATCGTACACCACATTGAGATTTAACGATATTGCATTATTTTCTTCCTCCAAAATTTCAGTTACTTCAAGCTTTAAGTACTTTTATAGTAGCATTTCTACCTTTAAACCAGTGAACATGCAACGAACGAAATACACTGCACACTTAAGCGTTGTAAGAAAATATTCACTAAACATACTAACTTACTGATATGTGTATGTGTATCTATGTGAGATATAGGCAATTTCCAGTTTTATACGTTGAATGTAGTAAGAATTAACCAAACGTACCCAAACAAAAATAAGTGTTGATCACATTAAGTTGATATTGACAAAATTTAACTTTTTTTAGCGATTTTATGAAATCTTGCCGAATTTGCTACATGAATCTGCCAACTGGTAAATAAAATTACTGCTAGGTAGAGGTGTGCAAAACGGTGATTTGCCAATCACAGTAAAAACTGTGATTGCGATTAGTCAATCACAGTGATTATAAACGGTGATTGAAACTGCGATTTGTAGCGTAGAGCGCTCAAACCTTGAAGGAGAACAAAACAAATGCACTACAAACAGAAACAACTAAATATTACGGTTGATGACTTTGCCGAATAATTTTTTAAATAAATATGAACAAAGTAACAGAAAAATATTAAGTAAAATAGAAAACAATTCATGTATTTTTCAATTAAACAATAAAATAACAAAAACAACAATTCATGTAACTTAACGGAACAACCTGTCGCTGTGTTTGGTATCAAACTGTATATACCTACAAAAAACATGCAACGCCGTCTGTGACAGACACATTTTCGAGCAACTACCATAACCATTCCTGTGTTGTTAAAAAGAGCAATCACAATATAAAGCGCACCCTGTGATTCAGTCACACATCTAACTGAATCACAGTATATAAGAAGTAGTGCAAAGAGCAATCGCAGCGATTCACTGCGAATACTGTGATTTTCCAATCAGATTGCCAAAGCAGATTGCTCTTTTAACAGAGTGGCATTGGTTTAGTAGAAAAAAGAGCAATCGCAGTGATTTGTGATTGAAAATATCACAGTGACCAACTGTGACTTTGCAATCACAGTGAAAAAAGAACAGTCTGCTCTTTTTTGCACACCACTACTGCTAGGATAACAGTATTTTAAACGTTTAGTCCAAGTAAATAAAATTGTTTTTTGTGTTTAATAAAATTAATCAAAGTGTTTACGTAGAAACCGTGGTCTTTAAACTAATGACATTTTTTATATAATTTTTTTTTTTATTTTTTGAGCTTAGCGAAGATGTTTGCCAAAGGCGAATGCAAAAAGAAAGTGTATCCTTCAAATTGTTTTCATAAGATATGGATTTAAGGGGTAAAGTAAATAAAATTTATGCATGGTTAAAGTGCTGGTAAGTGAAATTACCGCTCGGGCAAAAATGGATTAAAAGATTTCTTCTTTGGTTGGGAAATTTGTACTATCAGGGTAATACATGAATAATAAAAAATACCATTTGCTTTCAAAACGATGCAAATTACACTTACTTTGATAGATTTTCGCCTTATTTGTAGCAATATAGACAAAAATATGAATTGGGTGAGAATATAAAATGTGTTTCAGTTGCTCTTTGTCAGTTGATAGGTGCATGCTGCGAACGTATTCAGAGTTGCGGATAAACACGTGATTTTGACACAAACGTTTTAAATAATTGGAAGTTGGAAATTTTCTTGATAAGCTTGCGCTCTTCAAAGACGTTAGTAAGGATTTTTACTAAAGAATTTGCTTTTCACTTAACATCTGAGCACATTGTATCTGGATAGCGACGGCTCTGGCCGTCTGCGAATAATTATACACGTAACTTGTATACTGAACGAAATAGATTCTTTCATAATTTTACATATTACATAATTACATACATACATACATACATACATATTACATAATTTTACATTACCTTGCATATTTTGCTGGTCGTAGTAAGCTGGTCAATATTGTATGAAAACCATCGCACATGAACCTAAAAAAGGTTAAACTTTTGAAGTCTCACATTGGGAGAGAGCGAAGAAGGACATAATTACGCTCTTGAGTAAATATTATAAGCAAGCGAAATTCACTTCAGAGTGAAATAAATTGTCTACCTTTGCTCAAACCATACTAACTGTGCTCAAAATAATGCAAATTTCACACGATTTGGATAAAATTTGCTCTCAAAGCAAATTATTGATATTCTATATGGCAGATTTTCGACTCATTTGTAAGAATATGGAAAAAATGTGAAATGGATGAAAACATAAAATGTATTTCATTTGTTCTTTGCTAGTCGCTGTGGACTGATTGAACATAGAGGAAGTAAAGTTATAAGAGATTTTATTCTCTGGATACAAATTAGAGGATAATTGTTTATAGAGGGCTCTGAAATCGGTAACCAGATACAAAATTGTGATCAAATTTTGAGTGAAAATCAAATTTTGTGCTTAAAGTTCTTTCTAATTAACAACAACGCCTTTGAAGAGTGCGGGCTTATCAGGAGAATTTTCAATTCCCTAGTACGTAAAAAATTACGTCAGTATTACATGTTAATCCGCAACTACGAAACAGCTTTTTCCGAAATTCTTATTTTCAGGTGATAAGACAGTTAAAAAATTGTTTAAAAGTCGGTAGAAATTGGAAGTTTCGAGGAGAGTGAGACAAGATGGTACAAAAATAATGCCATAATGAATTGTTGGAAGCTTGTAAGGAGAAGCTGTAAAGGAACTCCTTCCGATTTCTTGCCAGTGTTTTCATAAACAAACGCTAGAAATACAATGTTGCAGCAGATAACCCCGTATCCTATTTCAACGAATAAGCAACATAATTATTTTTCCATTTATATATAATATATTCAATTATAATCTATATAAATAAAAATCAATTGCTGTGCGTTAGTCTCGTTAAAGCTCGAGAACGGTGGGACCGATTTGGCTCATTTTGGTCTTAAATTATTGGTAGAGTATTCCGGAAGGTTTAAAAGGTTTTATTTGAAGTGATAGATGACGTTGGAGATGAGATTTTTGCAATTAATTTTTTTACCACATAAACATTGAATCTTTGAAGGCAAAACAACGTTTGCCGGGTCAGCTAGTATTATATAGTTATATTAATATATAAAACAAAAAATTAGTGCTTTCATATTTTTATTTTTTCAATCAAATTGCAGATTTTTTCGGTTCATCTGCTAAAAACGGTTTTAGATGCGTAAAAGCATCTTATTATTATTATTATTTATTTATTATTTTTTTTTTTTCAAAGTCGCAGTAGAAAACTTTTGTTTCTATTTTAAAAATGATGCCCTAAACTGCGGGAAGGATAAAAAAATTTAATTTCTTGTTCAGAAAATTGGTTTCCTGTCTCATCTAACCTTGACGAATTTTTCAACTTCTAACATTTTTCCGTTAGTTAATTAAAACAATTCATACACTTTTTAATGGCACCCAACTAATTGTGGAAGTGAAAATATCGTGTATGAGAAAGGAACGTTTCAGCCACTCCCTCGCATCAAACGAGCAGCCGACAAATTGTTCACGATAATAGATCGCGTTTCATGGGCGCTTTCGGCTCCTCTGCAGTTTTGCATCTGTTTACTGGTTTTTAATTTCTTCGTAATGTTATGTATCAAACGAATATTAAATTCGTAGTTTATGATGTTACTTTACTTTGTATACCAAATTTATCATTCTCTTTCACTTGCTACTGTTAGGAGTTCCTGTTGCCCTCAATATCGGGTTTGCAACCCAAGAACGCAAAAAATATATTTGCAATTGCATGATAATGAATGAATCTGGTAATTTCTCAGATTTGCAGTCGGGATTAAAAGCGTCACAAAGCTCTAAGCATTCTGCAAGTCATAAATTGCACGAATTACAGAAAACACTTCAAGATACCTGGAATCAGAATGGCATCGCAGTCCAACAGTTGAAAAATTATGAGTTACAGCTATCGAATCTTCGCAATCGGAACAATGCACTAAATTGGAAGGTACTGTATGTAAAATGTTGCATATTCGAAATCTCTCTAAGCAATCAATACTTGAGCATGATTATAACAGCATGAAAGATACATATGACCAATCTCCCGAATCTATGTTGAACTCCCGTCTGGCCGATATGGTAAGAAACGCCGCTGTTATTATTAAAGGTATTAAAAAGCACCACCCGATCCAAATGTGTTTATTCGTTTTATATTTGTGTCGCAAAATGGATTTGCGCAACAACGCTTCAAGATGATTCCGTTGTGGTGCAGTTCATGTACGAACGGATGAGGTTGGATATTTATAGCAATATATATAAACTCAGCAGCATTTCAAATGAAAGACTCATTGATTGTGTTGATAGTATAAATTTTATTTTATGTGTATTTCAATTTGTGTTACCATTAAGTGTACACGCAAAAGCATTCTCCACTATTTACATGAAGCTCTTAACGTACATACATATACTTGTGTTTTCATTGACCGCAACTGTATTACATTTTTAGTTGCATTCTCAAGTTAACTATAAAATAACCGGGTCATTGTATTTTTTCGTTAAACAATTCAATTTTGTAAATTTCCCCAAAATTTTCCACGACAAGCATATATATTAGACCGGATCGGCCTCTATATATAAAAACAAAAATTCCCATTTGCAATAAAACCAAAACAAGATTTCAATAGTAACTAGATAACAAATGAATTAACCCAGAAAAATATTTAAAATGTTTTTCGATAGCGCTAAAAAGTATGCAATAATATGTAATTAAAATTTTTTTCGCTAGCGGTAAATTTTTACGCAATAATTTGCGGTAATAATGAAAAAATATTTATATTAATGCTGTAAATAAATGTTTTCCTACGTAACTTTTTTGTTTTTGAATAAAACCGTATACTTCCAAAGCAAAATATTCTTGGTTTTGAAAAGGCTTTTAATCCAAAAATAAAATATTTTTAAATTTTAGGGGTAGAAACTGCGTTAATGAAACCTTCATTACAAAATGATGTTGTACGTCACCGACATCTATGGGACAAATATAGCATTCGTCAATATCTACACAAAGATGTCTCATATATTATGATCGAGCCACAAACAAAGAAACTACGATAAAAAACGATTTTGGCTCTTTTCACGGGTTCGGAATGGGTTAAAAAAATTTTTTTTTAAATTGTCTCGAGATTATCTTTAGAATTTCGTGCCGACTTTGGGAATTTTTTTTCGTGACCCGGTCTAATATATATATATATATATATGTATATAAATATATATATATAAATATATATATATGTCTTCAATCTGAATTTTAAATGTTCCCAGGTGCAAATAACCTATCAAATAAAACTCATTTGAATATCTTCAATCCGTGTATATAATTTCAATAAACTTAACTTATGTGGTTGATATACGCATTTCCATATACATATATCTAAATAGTACAATTAAACTAAATTCTTAGTTGTTAATAAATAATATTAAAAGTAATTAAATATACTAACGAACACACCACTATATACATATATAGTACGTACAATACATATATATTTCCAATTAATTAAAACCTTAAAAATTAGTTCTCCATCCGTTGCATTTTAAAAGTCATACACTTTTTACATACATACATGTGGTGGCGTCTTTTGTACGCGAAGAGGAGGCGCTGGAACGATAACTTTAAACATGTTCATTTGTGGAGAAATTCTGTGTCCTTGCTGTCATAACAACGCCGTTTGAAATCACTTAGAAATAGGCGGCTCTGTAGACCCTGTTGATCAATGTTAACGGATTGTGTGGTGTTACTGAAAATGATAAAACATTCAATAAATTATTTATAAATATTAAATGAACAACATAAAGCTATGAACGACATATTGCTAAGGTCACTAATGCTCTCAAATTTATGAACCAGTCTTGCTTAATTATACAAAATACCATTAGGTGCAATAAATTTAAGACTCGGCGGTAAATTAAATTAAAGCGTGCCATTAAAGAATATAAACTTACTTACGCCACATTCAAAATAAACGATCGCGTAATAAATTCACTAAATGTCTCCAAGAATACATAACATTTTCTAGATGAAAGTACAATTCCATGTTACATTCAGATTAAGTGACTTGGGCTACTCTTGGTCGACAGCAATACAATATTTTATTTCCATTTTAAGGAAAATACGAGGATGTATAGTTTTTTTTATATATTTTACACTTTTATAGTGCGTATGTAAATGTCCCATAAAATTATACATATATTTATATCAGACAATCAAAACGGAACTTATACCGGTAACAGTTAATATTGTTAGTACTGTTTGTACCATTTCTGTAACGATACTTAAAAAAGTTGATTACAATTAGCGTTACGTTACAGATTTTCATCCCTTCATTGCCACCACACAGTTCCGATAATTTAAGCGATTTTCAATTTATAAAAGAAACATTCCTTTTTTAATTTTGGATTAGCTCTAAATATGTAATGAAACTAAATATTTTGCAGATCCAGAAAATTAAATAAAAATTATTTTTATTTTTAAAAATCAAAAACGGAAATGATTAATTTTTATTTTAACAATCAAAAAATTAAATTAAAAATCAAAAATAAAAATCATAAAATTCAAAAATTATAAAATATTAACATTTGCGCAAGCAAACCCACATCATAACAAATCTTGAGATATCATTCACAAAGGGATAATACAAAACATGTGTAACTTTATTTATTTATTAAAAAATATTTCCAAGATGAAACAACACTAAAAAAGGATATTTTTACACTAACCAAAAATCAATTCTTTTTCTTTCAAAATGATAAACCAAAATTTTCATTATCGGGAAAATGAAAACCAATCTTCGATCAATCATGATTTTTATTTTTGATTTTTGAAAATAAAAATCATTTCTTTTAATTGTTACTATAAAATCAACAAAAAAAAAACGAAAATAATAAATATTTGTGAATAATATAATAAAGATCAAGAAGTAGTTATTAAAAATGATTTATATCAATATTATTCATAACCGTTACAGTCTCTGATTTGGGCTGTCTGAGGCTGCGTTAATTTTACATGACAAAAATGGGGAAAATGTCTATCTAGGGGAATAATTTCGGGACAAATAACAAAGATAATCGAAATGAATGAATGAGAGTTCTAAATGTCTATTTTAAAAACATATATTTATTTGACAATAAGTGCTTTTAAGAACATTTTTAACAAAATTTTTAATTGACTACATTATAAATGTTATAGCGTTGTGTTGCAAACACAATACAAATTTATTACAAGGCGATATCAGCGTTTTATTTAGCCGGTATCAAAATTGGAAGCAGATTACAAGAAAAGTGTCCGTGTCAAGAATCATATATCTGGAAATATTGACTTAGTTGCTAATATATAGTATAATAAAATATACAGCTTTAATAAAAAAAAACATTTTATGAAACCTAATATTTGGTGATTATTTTTAAATTCAATCTTTTGTAATAAACAGCTAAATTTAAAAATTACTTCCTATTTCCCGTGATATTGGAAAGCGCTTGGAAAATAGTTGGAGTAAAAAGCTGAGTCCAGTATAGTATGTAACGACTACGGTCTTATGTTGGCTTCACCAACTCTTCAGTTTTCGCAGTTTTGCTTAAGGATCAATTAAAGGAAATTTTAAAAAGTTTTCATTATTATATCAATCATATCAATAGTCAATTTGGTTTTCCCAAAAACCGCTATATAACTATATAGATGCTTATGTTAACCGATGACACAGGACGTTCCATTGATGGGAGGCATCCTTACGTTCTGATTCCTGTTATAACATTTCGGTCAGAATTTAATCTATAAATAAATGTACGATGTTCTGCAGGGTTCTACTCCTGGTCCAATTTTGGTTATGCCATATGTTAATAAATAATATAGTTCTCCCGTGTATATCATATTCCTGAATATTAATGCATGCTGACCATGTTCGGTTCCATAATAGCACTGATTCGTTCGCAACTAGAGTGTTCAGAACCGAAAACTGACAAACGTTTTTTTTTAGTTTTTGACCAAAACCTTATGCCTGTTTTTCCAAAATCTATATTTTCGAATAACCGGTTTAACCGTTTTTTTATTATTTTATTTATTATTGTAGGTAATAATTAAAAATTGATTCCGATCCATTCAGTATAACAAATTAGATAATTGGAAATCGATAATGTATCACATGATCATAACTACAAAATACAGATGTTATAATATGATGTCAGCGTTAGTACAAAGAAACATTTTCTATAAACAGCGTATTTAATGGACATTAACATCCATTGAAATTTTTTTTAAAACAATATATTATATTTATAAGAACATGCTATGCACAAGTCCCCAACATATACTTATCAACCGCTACGCTGAGTACTATTGGTCATTTTAATATTGAATTTTTAAAATATTCACATGATTCTGAGAATCACTATCCAAAATGAATATCGGACTGGGTTATATATTACAATTTTTCTCGATGTCTTGTACTCGTCTGCCTCTATCCTAGCAAAATCTGTATTGAAATCATTCTAAACTGATAGAACACACCAAGGATGTGCTTACCGTAAATGTGACGTTGTGTGAGTTAGGACCAGTGTTACCATTTAATTTTTTCCCCCGGATTTAGCTTTTTTCAACTTAGCGGGCAAACATTGTCGTTGCTTTTTCTTATACATTTTTTTATATTATGTTGGCTTTTTTCATTATGTACTCGTATATAGTTGCAACTTATATTTCTGGGTAAAGAAATCCTAAAATAATTCAATTTTTTACAGCAAATTGCTACAGGGATATACGACTTAAAGGAAAACCATATGAAAACAAAAGGTTCTTGCCGCGTTGAAAGAATGTATATATTCAATAATAAAATATCAACATTATTAACCCAATCAAACTCACACAGTATTTTGGTCTTTTTGATCAATATTTTGAGACAAAATCGAGTTTTGAATTCAGGCTACGTCAGCATTTTATTTCGTTCCCGAACAACATTTTTAATCGAATAATACACGGGGTGATAAAATAAATTCATCGGGAAAAACGCACTTATTTGAATTGTTTGATGATTTGCATACATACTGGAAGAAATGCATCGAACGTCTAAGTTTATGAGAGAATCGAAAAAACCTAACAGTTTTTGGTAAAATTTTAACATTACCTTTATTCCCGTAAGTACAACTATTTACAGTTCCCACACTTGTAATAAAACGACGGAACAATTTCATCAAATATTCACTTACTATAGATTTTTATAAATACTATACAAACTGATAGATACATAATATGCGTTATACGAGTATATTGTTTAGGTATATATTTTATACACAGTTTAAGAATATATGCTATTAAAATTAGAACTCGAACGCCACTGCATTAAAGAGATGTCAACAAATTTCGTTAGCGCCGCTTCCATCTTGTCGAACGCTGTAATCTACTTTTCCAAACTCCCAACAAGGCTTTTCATACTTCTGCTTCTGCGCAATCTGTTTTAAATTTCAAATATTTGTTTTTTAGTCTACTCTTTTGTTTGCATAATGAGTATTTTACCGTAACTAAATTTCCAATAAATTCGATTAACTTCGACTTTTTCTGTTCCTTCATCCTCTGTAACACATTCATTTGCAATTTTGACAGTTCCTTTTTATTTCAATAGTCTAAAAAATTACTTTAATTTTGAAATCTTTTTAGTGAAACCGTGTTGAAGTGATTAAAAAATGCAATATTTTTTAGGCAAAATTTAGTGAAATGAAATTTAATTTTAGGTTTAAAAAATTCCAGAAATCAGTTAAATTGAAAATCAGCAGTAAAATTCTTCCAAATTATACCACGGAAATGATTATCGAACAAAAAAAAAAAAAAAATTATAGATTATTGAAATAAAAAAAAAAATAACCAACTTCTGAACATCAGTTTGAAACGGTCTTGCTAGAATGGTCGATTACGTGACTACTCAATTCGAAGTGTTCGTGAAGCACTTTGAGCGTTCAAATCCACGAATGTAAGAGGAGGGATATGCTATCGCATGTGTTAACCATCGTATCACGACCGGTCATTATATTTTTATTGGAATGAAATGTATAAAAGTAAATAAATAAAAACCAGCAAATGTTTTAACGTGTAAAAATGTACTCACTGGCTGTTCAGAAATTGTCAGCCACCCACATAATACTTTAAGCGATGTATTCATAATACTGTATTGCATGTTTTGCGGAACGCTTTTACTATGAACATTTATTCTGTAAATCTTTCATAACTTTTCATGAAAGCAGCGATAAGTTTTTCGGGATCTCCCAGTATTTAGACTCTATAGTACAAAATTAAACATGGTCTGACCCATCCCAAAGTATTTTGTTCCCATTTGTTTATGTTTTTATTCAAGAAGTTCATTCATATTGGACAACATATCGATATAAATATAACATGTAACATACAGTGGGAAGCAAAACTGTCCGGATGTTTTGCATTAAGAAAGTAAGGTAATGAAAATAATACAAATATAGGTATATTATCAAATATACGTATTTTTTTATTTAATTGAACATTATTCTAAATTATAAAGTAAAAAAACTCACATAAATTGCTTCAAGAAAATTAAAAATATTCAAAAAACAAAAAAAATCACTATTCGGACACTTTTGCACTTTTGTTGAAAATCAATTAACGTTCCCAATTTAATATTTCGTCCAAAGGCCTTTATTTTTAATTACGCTTTCAATGCGTTTTGGCATACTCTCCACCAACTTTTGGATGATATCATGGTCAAGAGCTCGCCATTCATGTTGTATTCTCTCCCAAAGCTCGTCAAAATTTTTTGGTGGGTTTTCAAGTGCTCCCAGCTTTTTTTTAACAATAGCCCATAAATTTTCTATTGGATTCAGGTCTGGGCTTTGTGCAGGCCATTCCATTGTCCCAAAAGTTTGGTTTTGTAGCCAGCTTTTAACTATTTTGGCCGTGTGCTTCGGATCCCCGTCTTGCTGAAAAATGACTTCTTCGGCTGGATAAGCACTCTCGTCAACAAAATCTGGTAAATTTGTGTGTAGAATAGTTAAATAATCCTCCTTCTTCATTATACCTTGGATTCTCACCAAAGGTCCTATGTTCTACAAAGTACAACATCCCCACACCATAATACTGCTGCCACCATGTTTTATCGTTTCCTTCACATGGTGTTTTTGGATGCGCTAATGCGGCCTATGCCAATAATATTCTTTTCCATCAGACTGGTGTCGGTTGACTTTCGTTTCGTCGCTCCAAATAACCCGTTTCCAGTCATCTACTGTCCAATTTTTGTGGGTTTTACAGAAATGAAGGCGTCTTTTCACGTTTCTATCGGAAAGTGCTGGCTTCTCCTTTTTCACACTCGCTACTAAACCAATTCTATTTAACGCACGTCTGGCCGTCCAGGAACTGACATCCTCACCAATACTTTTTGCGGCATTTTTCGGTGTCTTGATGGCCTTATTATGCAGCAAACGCTCAATCTGCGGGCATCACTATCAGAAAGCAGTCTTGGTCGACCCCCTTGGTTACTATTGCAAGCTACATTACGTCGTTTTTTTATATCATTTACCGTGGATTTACTTAAATTTAATCTTTCAGCAATTTTACGGCATGAATAATTATTTTGCAACAAATTTATCACATTGTTTTCAATGTCAGTTGGCGTTTTTCTCATTTTTAAAGATCTTTTATTTTGTTAACTTAAAATCAAGTCAATCACTTCACAGGTCAAACAATAATTCACAAATAAAGCAATAAAAGCTTGACAACGAGATAGCAACAAACAAACAAAAACCAACGGGTCAAATATCGTTACATTTCAACAAGGCAATATTGTGATAATGTTTATTTCGTGTACAGTGCAAAAGTGTCCGAATATTAAATTTTTTGTTTTTTTAATTTTTTTTTATTTTTCTTGAAGCAATTTATATGAGCTTTTTGCTTTATAATTTAGAATAATGTTCAATTAAATAAAAAATACATATATTTGATAATATACCTATATCCGGACAGTTTTGCTTCCCACTGTAAGTTATATTGCTTAAAACTGTCAGTGAAGAACTTTATAGAAAAATATAAATATTAGAGCGAAAACGAAAACTATGAAATTGCGCTAACTTTCAGTTAAAACTCGAAGGACTAACTGAGTACAGGAGCCGTGGATTGATTTAATACAAATTTTTAATTTTTCCTAGAGTTCAAAAAATGAAATAATCTCAGAATATAATCCAATTCACCAAATGTAATAACAAGAAAGAACGAAAAAATAAATGTAAATTATTTGCAAAAGTGTAAAAAATGTGTCTTGTACTCAGGATAACTGCGCAAACATCTGCTACTATAGACATACCTTCTGGCAGTTATTAAATAATATGTTGGGGAGATGTATGTTAGTGTAATTCCATCATATATAATGCTGTCGAATGAATGAATGACAAGAAATTGACGTTTTCCAATTTTTTTTTTTACTATTGCTACCAGTTGAAAAAAAAAAACACTTGAAGCCAAGCACAATAACAGTTATAACTTTATACTTTATAACTTTTATTGAAAAATGTCTAAGAATTGTTTGTGATTTTTATTATACCGCTCCGAAAATAATTATTATTTTTCATTTTTATAATATCTCTCCGCAAATAACAATTAGTATTATTATTATAATATTACTAGTGGACCCGGCAAACTTCGTTTTGCCTTCAAAGTTGTTGTTTCGGCACAATTCGTAGTTCAAGAAAGAAAATAAAAATATAAATTCGAATTCATTTAATTCAGTGATAAATTATTTTTATTGTAATGCTTTGTGGTAAACAACATTTGTTGTTTTTCCGTTTTCGGTGTAAATATACAAAAGCGATGGTTTGCCAACGCGCGAACAGGCTACATACAACTGTCCATGTGAGAAAACTGGAGACTCTAAATTCACTCCACAAATTCCTAAGGATTGGCCTTGCGCCTTATTAATGGTAACCGCAAACGCAAGGCGAACAGGAAACTGAAGTCGTTTAAATTCAAATGGTAGATCAGAGGGAATCATTGGGATGCGTGGAATGAATACATCTGCGCCGTTGAATTTTCCAGTTAAAATAGTAGCTTCAATTACATAAGCCATCAACCTTTTAATAGAAAGTCTTGTACCATTATACAAACGGGGTTGATTGATATTGCGAAGCATTATAATAGTTGCTCCAACTTTCAATTGAAGATTATGCGGAAGCAATCCTGGTAAGCCCAACGTGTTCTTCATTGGTAACAGTATCGACAGACTTGTACGACACCAATTCGCCAAGAATCTTTGATTGTATAGCCATGTTTAATTCACTAACATCTTTGTTCTTTGCGGCTAAAATTGCTCTGTCACTCAAGCATGCATGGCATGTATATTGTTGTGCAATGTTAGTGAAAACGCTTTCAATCAATTCCTCTTTTGACTGTACGAAACGGCAAAAATCATTTGGCAATGTTATCTACCCAGTGTCATCAACAGGAATTGCACCATTCCCAATTTTCAGCAACTGGTTAGAGAACTTCTCAGCAGATGGATCATTCTGCAACCGAACACGAACGTTGGTAGTAAGTTCCAATGTTTTAACAAATTTCCATAAATATGAAGACTTTAAGCAAGCGTTAATTTGATCGGCTGCTGTTGATCTAGGAATGACTGGTAATGTTTGCCTAAAATCACCTGACAATAAAATCAACGCACCACCAAACAACTCTGAATTACCTCGGAGATCTTTCATTGTTCTTTCCAAAGCTTCGACAGATTTCTTATTCGCCATAGTGCATTCATCCCAAATAATGATACCGCAACTTTTCAATAATTTTGCCGTTGCAGATGTTTTTGAAACGTTGCATGTCGGTGTTTCATTAACTTGGTAATTCAATGGCAATTTTAAAGCAGAATGTGCGGTCCGGCCACCATCTAACAAAGTGGCTGCAATGCCAGAAGACGCCAATGCCAATGCAATTTGATTCTGGGAACGTATCGTTGCCAACAACAATGAAATTAAATAAGTTTTTCCGGTGCCTCCTGGTGCATCCAGAAAATAAAATCCACCGGCTTCACTATTGACAGCTTGCATAATAGTATCGTACGCCTTTTTTTGGTTCGCATACAATGTGGAAAGTTTTGCGGGAACAATAGCATTTAATGCGTTGCGATCGTATTGTTGTTCACGTTGCAGTTCTAACTCAAAAATGTCATGCATTGCACGATTAGGTGATGGCATTGACAATTGTGCTAATAGCTTATTAGCAATCGACAAACAGAAATCTTCAATGCAAATCAACGCTTCATTGTAAATTTCTGGCGTGAAATCCATTCCCGGATTACGATTTTCTTGACGCACTCGAAACAGTATATTTTCCGATAGGCAGTCTTGAAATTTTGTCCACAGTTCAGATGGATTCGATGGAAAACAGGTAGACAAAATAATTGCAAACAAAGCTCGAATTTGATAAGGATGAGCAACAACTGCTGCGTCTGCAAGTGTTTGTTCCCAATGAATATCGTTTTCCAATAAATTGAGCTGTTGACACGCTTGTCGATATGTCGTACACAGAACTCCATTGACTGTCCTTAAGTGTCGAAATGATGTTGGACCACGTACGTTTATTAACAGCAAGCGTAAACAAAAACACTCAGCATTATTTGGGTGAACAGTATAAATACGCCCCAAAGCATTACTTGAATGATGTTCATCAACACGTTTTCCTTTCTTGCACTGTTGGAACTCCTTTTTTGATACATTCCACGTAAAATACGTTGGCACTTCTGTGTACAATAATGTTCTGGCAAAAGCATCAACTTCACACAATTTAAAAAATGCAGTTAGAGTTGTATGAGATGGTGATAGAGCTCTCTGTGCAGCATTTTCGGTAGTGAAATGCACACGTTAGCCACTTTCAAGATGAACAGCTAAATGAACAACAGCTGGATATCTCTCGTGAATTTGAAATGGAAAAATACGCCAAATCGCTTTATTATTGCTAATGTAACGCCCCATTTGATACAGATGTATTTCGTCATTTCTATTTGAATCAGTTGATCCATACACGCCCATATCACTACCTTTATTTACATACGTGCAAATGTATTTAATGGACTTGACAGAATTGCAGTATTCGACATTAATATGAGCTTTGAATACTTTCGACAATAAAGGTGAATAGGGCACAACCCAACGGTTACCGACGACAACATTTTGATCTTTTTACTCTTATGGTAATTGATCTACCATTATCTTGAGTTGATCGACGACGATATAATGGGTAACCATCATTTCCAGTGATTGTATCCGAAACCAAAGCTCTTGGATAACGTTTACTGCATTTTCCATCAAGCATACATGGTGAGTTAATATTGAATGCTCCACATGGACCGTGTATCATATTTTGCACAACAACACCATATAATTCAGGATCACTTATTTGATCTGGAATTTCAGCACATATCACATTGTCAACTTCATCCGGTGTGATTTTATTCTGTAACCATATTAATATGTGAGCGTGTGGCAAACCACGCTTTTGCCACTCCAGAGAATACATCCAGCACTTGACTTCACCAAACACTTCAGATTTCACGATAAAATCCATAAGCGCTTTCAATTTTTGCTTAAAAACACGGGCAGTGATATCATGGCGGTCAACTGGAATTTGGCCAACAAATAAATTATCTTTGATGCCACTCCATTTCGGATTACACGTAAATGTTATAAATAAATCTGGTCGACCGTCATTGCATCCTGCGCCTACTCATGCTTATGACGTGGGCTGCCTGTGTACGTTGAAGGTAAAATGGTCATCTTCCCAATATCATTAACATTACCGTCATTATTTATAGCATCACGCAAATGAATATACTCCTCCGAACGTAATTTCTTCTGATTAAACTGTATGAAATTTAGTCGTTCACTTTCAATTTTAGCGCACATATCAACAACAAATTGATGGAAAAGTCTACGACAATGAAAAGTATGGTTAGTATCATTTTGACGGACCATAAGACGATATGCATAATAATTCATTGAGCTAACTTTTTTATCACTAAATTTTATGACTAAATACAGTCACTAAAATGACTGTAATTCATGAACCAATACAAATACAGAAAGCGTTCATACATAAAAACCTTGGTATTAACTTCAGCTTTAATATGCACTTTGCAGAAACAAAATCGGTTCACGCATTCCAGAGAACATCAATTACTAACACAATGATAATTATTTTTATATATATAGATAGATAATTATTATTATTGAACAAATTTTTGCAACTCTAAGATGAATAGATAGGAAAAAATTCGTGTTCCTGGAAAATTGTGAAAGAAATAGTGAAAATAACCGACAAAGTAGTCAACTTTTCGAAAAAAATAGATCAACTATCCCGGAGTAGTTAAAACCATTGAAGTTTTTGGAATTACGTCCTTGGAAGCACAATAATTACTATAGCTGTGCTTGCGTTGGGCTGTGAACAACTACTAAACTGTGGACTATTCTCTTTCGTATATTTAACGTCATCTTTCAGCTGTTCCTGCCGTATGTTATCTCTGTTTGCATCTGAGCAGAGTATCGGTGTTAGTTTTGAGACAGCTTGCTGGTGATTATTACAACAACATAATTATAATTGTTTGGGTTTCGCAATCCAGAGCTGCGAATAATTACCTACTACCGAATTTGACCATAGACTGACGATGTCACAAAATGCTAGCACTTGTCTTAGTCCTAAGTGTAATAAAAGTGTCGAGGTTAGTAGCATTGGCTGTTGTTTATGCGGTGATAATTACCATATTATCTGTGTTGAGATCTCCAAGGAGCATCATTCATTCTTATATAAGAGCAGGAAGAATATTATATACAAATGCGCTAGATGTCTAGATAAGAATGTTACCCCACAAATCGTGGATAGCTCTGTTCCCAAACAGAGTTAGACAAATCAACCGATATGTGACCCTGATGAATTGTGTGAAAAAATTCAATCAGACTTAAACTCGACCTTACAGGCACAGTTTAAGGCCATCAAGCAATATTTCGAGACAAAGATGAGGGAGTTAACGGACTCCTTGTGCAAGGGCTTCGACGCGAAATTAAAGAAATTGGAGCAGAAAGTAAAAAACTGTTTCGAGGTTGGCAAGCAGTATGAACAGACCTACGGCGGCACGATTCAGGATTTAAAGACACAAAACGATATATTGCGGAGGCGGCTTAATAGACCTGATATTATTATTCGCGGCTTGCCTGATGGTATATACAAGATTTGAGACGGCCGATTGTGAAGATAGCGCCGTCATGTAAAATTAAGCCCATCAGATATACAGCACTGCTGTTATATGGCTCTAGGAAAATCAGTTGTATTAAAGCTGAACTTAGTGTATACTCCAGATCGCATTATGGCTAACTACCATCGTGATGCTCCCTAATTCTCGGCAATATTTTTGCTCTTTGTGTGCAGACAGTTATGGAAGCAAAAGAAGGTGACTGAATTCAAGTTAAACAACGCTGAAAGACCTAAAATGGCTGTTACAATGCCCAACGGCGCGGTTGCTGTTCTGGACATGAATCAATGTTTGGAATTACTTGGCGCTGGTGATGGTGGAGTAAATGCAAATATGTCTCTTGGACCGAGTTGATGGAGCTGTTTAACTTTGGTAGTCGCATTTTTTATTTTATTATTTTTCTTTTAATTTAATTACATTTTTTTATAGTTTGCATATTTTTTGTTATATATTTTTATTTTATTATTTATTTACAATTTTCCAGTATCGTTCTCAACAAAAATTCAGTTTTTTTTTATTTTATTTGCAACAGTGGCTGCTTAAATTGTATGTAATGACATTTTCTAATTTAGGAGAAATAATTCATGATAATCAGTTCCTTCGTTCTCATTTATATAATTTGGAAGCAAATTTAAACGTCGCTCATTTGAACATTCAAAGTTTTAATACCAACCCGACAAGGTCTAAATTGTCGGCAATAAAAAATATTGTGAAGGACAGCTTACTTGACGTTGTTAGCATTAGTGAAACATGACTAAAACCTGTCATGTTTTTCTATGCAAAAAAAAAAAAGTAGGCCTCATCAAAGAGGAGGCGGTGTGGCTTTGCTTATTTCTAATAAGCTAAAAGGTACAAATTTTGGAGTAGTTTAATGTATATTTGTAGAAGTGTTTTTAAGAAGTGAAAAAATTGTAATTGGTACTTGATATTTGCCCCATGGAGACCTCAGTGCGTTTGAAGCTGAGGTGTCAGATTTGCTTATACGTTACAACAACATAATACTAACACTAGTACTTTCGAAAGCCAACAATCTCAGACTTATAAGTGACAGAGCTTGGTGTTTCCATTAGACATAATTCTTGCCCTTCACATTACGATGTTTATTATCAATCGTCTTCGTTAGTTGATTACTTTTTGGTCCCATCTCCTGAACGTATTCAAGCTTCTGGTCAATTCATATGCCCAAACATTTCAAAACATGCGTTTATATATACATATTTCGGTTAACATTGCAGTACAGTGCAATGAGCACTTTTATAACTTTTATGATTACAATAGTATTTCTTCTGAAGTAGTGTGTGAAAAGGTTTTGTTTACGGATTTTACTTCGATTTTTAGCAAATCTAATGTTGATGATATACTTATAGTATACTTACGAATGGTTTAAATTTAATTCACACGATTTTTCAAAAAAAAACTAAAAGGGCACAACGTTGCTTGGATAATTACCTAAATTCTCCTTTAATTCTCTACCATCAATCGCTGAGAAATAGGAAAATTTTCTGCAGACCGAGAAATCGGAATAAAGCCATTAAGAGAAGGGTAAAGCGTGAGGCACATTCGAGACTATTTTCTAATTGTTTAAACATGAAATGTTTAGAGAACGTATTTCAACATAAATTGTGACAATTTGTACGACATTGACGACTTGAATAATTTTTTTTAAGCAACCAGCTTGACGTAATTCAAAATAATTTCATGCCATTTTCATGTAATGATCGAGCATTCTCCTTTCGATGTATTGGTTCCTTTGAATTGTTTCCAGCATTTTCCTGTGTTAAGTCAAATGTCACGGGCGATGATGGCTATTCTGTAAAATTTCTTAAGATTGCTTTTCCACTCCTATCTAATTACTCCTTACATGTAGTGAATACTATTATAATGACTTCCATTTTTCCAAGGTTATTGAAAACTTCTAAAATATTCCCAATTAAAAAGAAAGCCAGTAATAGTGCTTTTGAAAATTTAAGAATAATAGCTATATTGCCCGTGCTCTCCAAAGTAGTAGAATACATTCTGAAGAATCAAATTTCGCAATATATCGAAGAAAATAAACTGCTACATGATGGGCAGTGTGGATTTAGGCGGGGACGTGGTGCTTCCATGTTGCTGACGGGTCTAATAGAACCTATCGGAGCCAATGTTAACGACCACAAAATTAGTATTCTAATCTCTCTAGATTTAGAATAAGTCTTTGACAGAGTCGATCACGTCAGTCTAATAAACAAGCTTTCGCAATTGTATGGCTATGGGAAAATGCATGCAAACTTATGTATTCATATTTATGTGATAGGATGCAATGCGTGTGTCATAATAGCGTGACGTCGAACGTAGTGCCAGTCAGAAGTACACCACAAGGTTGAGTACTTGGACCTATACTTTTCATATTGTACCTAAATGATCAGTTTAATAGGTTAGCTAATTGTTTATGCTTTGCGTATGCTAATGATGTTCAGCTGCTTTTCAATGGAAGTTATCACAATAATGACGTTATTCAAGCAAAAATAGAGGATGTATTCCAGTATCTCTCTGTGTGGATGTCCTCAAATAAACTTAAAGTGAATCAGTCTAAGACAAAAGCAATGTTGTTTGCTTCCCATCCATGTGAATTGAATTTGTCTTACAATGGGGTAGCCATTGAATTTGTGCGCAATATTGAATGTCTGGGCGTTATAATTGACGATAAGCTCTCATTTGATTTGCATACTGATAGAGCAGTTTCGCGCGTGAATATGACCCTTCGCCGGTTATATAATTCCGACTTAATAATTCCACTTCATGGTAAACGTAAACTAGTACATGGTTTAATAATGTCGCATATAAATCATTGTATCGAAATATATGCCGGTACAGCTAAAAGCAATATCACGAAAGTACAGTTGTCCTTCAACCCCGCTATACGTTATCTATTCTGTCTTCGTCGAATTGCGCACGTGTTCCGTTTGTGATACAATTTCTAGGTTGTTCTTTTCGTAATTTTGTAGTTATTTGTTCATTGCTTTTGTTTTTTAATTCTATTAAAAACCAATCACCGCTGTTTCTTGCAGAATTATTTAAATTTACTCGGTCAATTCGAGCAAATCTTTTCAAATAAGAGTAGCCAGGCAGTTTAACAAACTTCCAAACACATTAAAAATTTTTTCTTCGTATTAAAACACTTACAAAAAGAGACTTCTTGCTAGTTTGCTGACCATCTTTTTTTGTCATTCTGAACGGGGCAATGATTTTCGCTAAACCTATAAATTTTTTTTTTTGAGCCATTACTTGTATAGCATCTCAATTAGTTAATTAAATCTTAAAAAAATTACTAGGAGTTATCAATTTTTACCATTTAATCTGTTATTAAATTTTTCGTTATATTATGGAGTAGCTGTAATTTCCAATTAAAGATATAATTCCGTATTTTTGGACGAAAAACATAAAAATTGAAAAATTCTAAAAAGTGAAGTAGGCCGTCATATTGTAAATCATATTTTTCTGCTATTAAGATACACAAACTTTTTTTTTTTTTTTAAATTAGTATTTTAAAGTTGTACAATGCATTTGTTATTGAATTATGGAGAAGATATTTTGTAATATTGTAATTTAATCAAATCGGCCTTAAGGTTTAAATAACAATCCTGAATAAATAAATTACAATTAAATAGCTCAGAAATAACAATAATTTATGACTTATATTTTACCCGTTCTTCAATAGCACTTACTTTTCGTATTCAAATCAAAATAAAAATCACATAAATACTTCTATTCTATTTTTCGAAGCTATAAATAAAAGTATTTTGCTTCAGTAAGTGCACAAATAACGTGAAATCAATTTGTTACATTACGCTGGCCGCTTATGATGGTTTTTATAGCTTAATGAAACTTCAGTTTCAAAACTATAAATAAGCCATACCTCCGAAAAGTTGTACATTCCGGTTATCTTAAATTATGGACATTGGTGCCCCCAAACGATGAAGAATCAGATGACGATGGAGACTGTTTGTACCAAATGTACAAATCCGTCTGAAAGAAATATGTTCCCTATTTATTTTTGAATTCCTAAAATTATTTATAAAACTTCCAAATACTTTGCACCAAAGTATATATAAGCTACAATCCATAAAATACCAAGAAAGTAGCCATTTTCGAAACTAAATTTATGCCTAAAAAAGCCGAACAGTTTTTTAGGCCCTCTTCCGTGACTGCGGTAGAAAAGCTCTCCCTTGTTCGATCACATCTTTCATACTGGTAAGGCAGGCTGATTAATAGAAATAAATCCAAAATATTCTATACCATCCTAACTCATTTGTTTTTACTCCTTTCCTATTCCACATTTTTCGCTATTGTGGGATATTTTCTCTATTTAATCGCGGAGTAAACAAGTCGATGAAAATATTGACTTGTTTTTCGACTCAAGAGAGATCCCATTTGATTTCCAGATTCGTTTCTCCTTCATATCAACAGAGACGAATCGAAGAAGGTTGTGGATTAGATAGATAATCAATTACAACCAGATTCTAGTTTGTAACTGATTTAACTTGAATATCATCGAAAGAAATATACCTTTCTTCATCTATACAAATTAGGTTATCAATCAAAATATGCGTGACAACTTTTGTTGATTCCCAAAAATGTATCTTCGGTCGGCAGGCGGTATATGAGTTCGATGGAAACTATACGCTTTATTCGTTTGCAAGACATTTGATGATAGATTGGAGTTTCTGCTTATTGAGCGTGCTTTTACAATGCTTTTTCTGTACCAAATATTATGTGCCTAACTCCAAGATTGTGAACCCGTATAGGAAAAGGCATTTTTCGGCTAGAGTAACTCGTATCTTCAAGTTGATCAAGAATATAATTGTTTTATTTACACCAACAAGGCAATAATTTTATTTATACTTATACTTTTATTTTATATCGATTTTTATTTTTTGTCTGATAGAATAAAACTGACTATAATTTAAATTTTTGAAAGTAAAAAAAAAAGAGTTATTCGAAGGCTGAAAGATAAAAATTAAAAATAACTCTTATGTTTAGATAACAATAATACAAATAAAAAAAATTCTATTTCTGAGCAATACTCGTATAATAAAAATCAAAAAATAACATTTATCATAAAAATCAAAAAATACAAGTTTATTGTGAAATTAGATAGATAGAGTCTTAATAACCAAAGTTTTGCTGTGCTTAAAATATGAATATAGAGCGAAAATATGCAAAAAGTAAGCGACTTTATTTATCTCCTATTTGATGCAATTTTTGATTTGTTATCAATTGTTTTTGCCCAGAAGTTGGAGTACCGCAAAAAAGGTTCGGCATCCACTCTACGAGTATTCTTTTTTATAAGTATAGAAATCACATATTGAAATGTGCGATAGATTCGGACATATAATCAAAAACAAAAGCAATATTTTTGGTGCTTGAAGGATTTCGGACTAACCACCCAGTTTCAATACTTATAGGTATATTAAAGGACAACATATACTCGTATTAAAATTTGTCAAATTTGGTTGAACCAGTCATACCAATTCCAAGTTATAGGCCAAAAGCGTTGTTCTGTTGAGGAGGTATCAGAATGTCGCGGTTGGTCAGAGAGAAGTGGAATAATTGCTCCGATTTTAACAAATTATATTAAGCGGTACAAAAAATGTTAAGATTTGTCAAATTGTACATACATAAAACTAGTACATTGTTTCAAAAATTCAAGATATAAGCTTATAAATTACCTGTTATGCTCAGCAAATACTTTGGATTTATTCAAAACGAAATGATTGACGCAGTCACTATGATTAATAGCTGTTGTTTTAATTTTCGCTGTCTTAAAAGTGATTCAATTCGATATATTTGGTAAAGAATTTTAGAAAAACAATATTTGTGACGAAATCTGCACTTGCAATCATTCAGCATTTGCCTGTCATTAATACATTGTATTATTTTTAATTCAATCCATTTATTAATTAATCAACGACTATGTTGGATTATACATTGACAGAAGTTTAGCATGAGCATAAATCTATTTCCTAGCAAATAACTCTAACCCAAACACACACTTTTCCAAAAAAAAAAAAAAAAAAAAAACACAATAATGTAGCCAGATATTATTAACTAAATATAGAACTAAAAGATAAATTTTTCAGGTTTTCATAATCGCGCTACGGCGAATAACAAATGATCTTTTCATAAGGAAACTGTGGGAAGATTTAATGCAAATTTGTGATTTTTTTTTAGATTAAAATTGATCCTTGCGGTAATATCCAATACAACACGACGTGAATCGGAGCTACGGCCATTGCAGACAATAAATTGACGGCGACCTCATAAGAAAGAAGAAACAAATTTGCATGAAAAGTACGATAGATTGAAATAAGTGGAAAGTTTATATAATAGTCTATGAAATCAAATGCTTTCCTTTAGTTCAATACAGGGTTGCCCATATTCGACGGACCCATGTTTTTTAAAAAAAAATCAAAGAAAAAAATAAAAATTTGACGGTTGGCAATCTTATTCATTTAATTTGTTCCAAGTAGATTTGTTTACATCAATTTTTGAATATGATATCTCTCAAATGGCCGCCTCTGGCGTTGATGGCGTATTGTGCCCTTTTTGCAGCATTTTCCATCGTTTTCGCCAACATTTCGGCCGGAATAGCGGCTATTTCTTCACGAATGTTGTCCTTGAGCTCTTCTACGGTCCTTGGCTTGTTAACGTAAACCTTTGACTTCAAATGTCCCCACAAGAAGAAGTCAGCGGGCGTCAAATCGGGCGAACGCGGTGGCCAGTCCAAATCACCACTTTTCGACATCAAACGGCCCGGAAACAAATTCTTCAGAAAATCGATTGTTATGCGACTTGTGTGCGGTGGAGCGCCGTCTTGTTGAAACCAGAACTGCCTCATACGCTTTCGACGAATAATTGGCATCACAAAATTGGTCATCATGTCGCGATAACGCTCCTGGTTGATGGTAACAGCATGGCCATTTTCGTTTTGGAAGAAACACGGCCCAATGACCGTTTTCGCACTAACGCCGCACCAAACTGTGATTTTTTCGTCATGAAGAGGCAATTCTTGAATCTCCTGAGGATTTTCAGTGGCGTAAATACGGCAATTGTGCTTATTTACGGTCCCATTCAATGTGAAATGGGCTTCATCGGACATGATAATTTTGTTCCAAAATTGCTCGTCATCATCGGCCGACTTTTATTTGGCCTCTTCGGATTAGAAAGAGCCTCACCAGTCGAAAATTTTTCGTATAAACGCTTAATGGTGTTCTTAGAAGGTGCACTTCTCACATTTTTTAATATTTTAAAAGCACGTTGAGTTTTCACAATTGACTTCTTCTGTTGAATATAAATTTCAACTATTTCAGAGCGCTCGCGTGGCGTGTATTGTTCCATGGTAAAAATCTGCTTGGACTGACGCTTCAAACGCGGTTTGTCATTAAGCGATCTGACATCTCTGTCAAAAGTTATGGCGTTGCCAGATGGGTCCGTCGAATATGGGCAACCCTGTACACCGACAATCCCTGGGTACATTCTGTCTAAAGATTGTCTAATGTTGTCTGTTGGACGTAGCCTAAGAGAAGAAATACTGTGATGTTTAAGAAACCCGGATTAGGAATAAACTAATAAAGAGAAACTTTCCAAGTGAGTGTTTATCTGATCCTTAATCACAATTTTAAGACAACGCTGGTAATATAGAAATAGGACGCAAATTATTACCATTATTGGTGTAACTTTAGCTAATTTCCATGCCTCAGGAAATTTGCATGTATTTATTATTGGTGCTTTATAAAAGGAAAAATCAATTTAATAAAACTTTTCTAAATTGCAAGCTGTTATCGCGGAGTCCCATAAACAACATATCAATGGGAGATCAATGGGAGCAGAATTTGATGTTGTGATGAAAAATATTATTTAAGTGGTTGAAATCTATATCACAGTTTCAGAAATACAGTTAATTGCTCTAATCCCTGTTTCTAATAGCCTATGGAACAACGGGACAGTTGAACCATCGAATGGAATTTGTGTTAATTGTTTCAGATCTCTCAGTAAATGTAAGAAAAATACGAATTTTAAATTATTATTTAGAAAGTTTAGATGGTCATCAGTATTGTTGGTATAGTATATATATGAAAAATCGTTTGCAAAAATATCACAGAATAAGTTATCACAAGAGTTAAGCGCTGGGAAGTAAAATGGCCTACTTCTAGTAATAGCTGAACTGTTGCCAAGAGCAAAATCAATTAATGAGATAAAGTCCCAGTACAAATCAAAATGAGTAGGCAAGTTATTATGTAATACAGACAAATTACAACTAGTAAGGAAATGACGAAAAGAATTGTATTTATGGGGTATTGCAATATTGTAATTGTAATCGCCGACAATGATAACGTCATTATATCTAGAACAAATGTCTGTTATGTAAATTTCCAAAGCATCAATATTTCTCCTTGGTAGATAAACTACCCCAACAACTAAACTGGAGCCGTATGAGTTTACACGTGCAAACAGAACTTCGATCATAGATTTTAGAAATAACTCTAATCTTGAAATTAGATGACACATATAGGCCAACGCCACCACCCCGAATATCCGGACGGTCACTGCGAAAGATATTATATCCAGGGACACTTACAGCCTTGTTGGTTTCTGTTACACCAACAGCATTAAGAAAACTCTGGTAAAGTATATTCTTTGGCTCATCAAATTTGTTGGAATTAAAATTTGGGTTTAATAATTGTGCGTTGAAGTAACCAACATTAAACCCGTCATGAGATGAGAAGAATTTTCTTATATAACTAGCGTCACTAACAATCTCGCCTATTCGAATACCTACATTCATTGCCTACAATTCATTTTTAACAGAAAAGTAAAGTATTAAAATATTAAAAAACAAAGAAAATAAAGCCAATGTAAAATCCCTGCTGTAAGACAATGGTAAGACAATCCGACTTTTTCTAACCCAGCCTTACATCCAATCTATTACGTAAAATAATTCTATATCCCTAAATTAGGCGTACCAAACGTTGGAATGCCGTCTGGGTCGGTTACTTTAATTTGAGACCTGCGCCCCTTTGTCATCTTAGAAGCAATCCACCAAATTCATCATTAGGTTCAGCATGTTGTTCGAGTCGCAGTGATTTTGTGGACACGTTATGAAATACGACCTTGGCTGCTGAGATTGATAGCACCGTTCTATACCTTTTAATTTTCTTATTGTTTAACAATTGACGACAAGTATTTTTTATTTTATTGGCAAGTGGGAGCAAGTTGTCGAATCGACGTTCGCTAATAGTGAGCAAATCCAGCTGGTCTACTTTATCTGCAAATTTATTAATGGCATCATTTGGGTAGATCTGCACAAAAACTGCTTTCAAATGTGTATAATTTTTGGCAGATGCATTACATTCGCTGATTCTTTGGAGGCACCAACTATTTAATTTCATTTCATTTATTGAGCAGTCTTATAATTGAAAGCCTTTTGGCCAATATTAAGCAAATTACAAAATGCATAAAATAAATACTACTGGAATTAAAAAACAAAAACAAAATATAACTTAGAATATAACATCAAATTAGCTAGTAACTATTAACTTATAACGCTCAAATTAAAGTGCACTAAAAATAGGCGAAATGTAGAGAAATAAAAATAATAAGAAAAAATTAAATATTGAATGAAATGATATAGGTCAGTCCAAATTGCAAAAGTTTTTTTTTTTTTTAATTAAATTAACAATTTTACAGTTCCAAACTGTTAATTAAATTACAATACGCATCAATTAAAATAAATACTGCTCCAAAGTAAATGTACAAATATATTTCAAATAAAAATAGATCACATAAAATCATATATTTAATACCAATAATAATTAAGAAATACCACTCGTAAATGCAAGCATTAAGATGTAAAAGAATATTCACCTAAATGCAAGCATTAAGATGTAAAACTGCATATGGCAGATAAGTCTATTACGAAATATTGCGTATGATACATTTAGATTTCTAAGCTCATTTGGCAATGCATTATAGCTACGAGCTACATTAAAAGACCGCGCTGTAAGATGGCAAAGTTCAGGGATAAACAATGGTCTGTCGAAATGACAAAGTTTAAAAGTTTCATATTGGAAACGCGGACATTGGTTAGAATATATCTTGTAAAAACATAACAACAATCGTGCATCGATAAATGCGAGAAATGGACATCCCAGAAATTTAATCACAAAAGGTGTTGTATGTACACGTCTCTTGAGGAAAAATATGTAGCGAACAGCTCTGTTCAAAGATAATTGAAGGAGTTTGATTCCTTTTTAGACTGGAAATCATCCACTCTTGTTTGCCCCACAAATATATGCTAATCAGAACACCCTCGTCCACCTTCCCCTTTCGAACCTCCCTGTGAACAATGAATTAATCGCGATCTGGGATAGAATATTTTGAGCATGTGAAAATGCAACAATATCTACATCCAGAAACAGGACCAATTGGATATCGTCTGATTAAACATTAAAATACGAATGGAAAATACGGTTTTTTTTTTTTGAAAGATATAATTTCAGAAGAAGAAATAAGTTTAGCAAATTTATATATTACATTATGAAGTACTCCTTACTAGTCGAAAAATTTAAGAAAATTAAATTCTTATGCGGAAATTATTGACGTTAAAATTTTGGAAATCAGAACCCGTTATCGAAAATTTTTCGGACAAGCAAGCTTTAATAACGATATTTTAATTTTTTGTTATAATTTGTATTATTTGCAATAACTAATAACAAAACTACAAAATAGTTAAAAAATTAATTGTTTATGTGCTGAACATCATTTATTGATGTCACCCTGGAATAAATAATATCTCCTTGCGATCGGATGAGAGTTTATACTTTATATCGTTACAACAAATGTATGGTTCACTTCCTAATTGAACAATTTTGTGAAACAGCAGTCTTATATGTGGTTAACCTATCGTATGTTTACTCGGTCATGATCTATTAGATAATACCATAATCAAGTACATGCATATGGCAAGAAAAGTAATGGAGATCAATCCTGCGTATTCGCTATGGCCCATTTTCAAATATGATAATGTTCAATAAAAATAAATGTAAACGGGAACTGCGGTACTTAGAAACAATCATGTCCCGGTTGTATAGAAAAAGAATCAGTTTGTAGCATTTGTAGCCACACTTTTTGAAATATGAGGACAGTTGCATTTTGGAAAATTTTCCACCTAAGCAAAACAACTTCCTAAATTTTAAATTTCAATTCTTTACTCTACAAACGAAAATACAAAATAGGCTAAAGTTGTTTCTGGAAAAGCTTAATTTTAAATGTTTTTTAAATTTCAATTCCAACTTATGTATTAACCAATCAACGTCCATACTGAACTGCACATTTATAGAAGTTCGGCACTAGTTATTCATTCATTTATTCACATATATTTATTAATCAATCAACGCCCATTTTATGGACTACATATTGATAGCATAACAATTTATGAGTTATATAGACATAAACAAAAATAGAAAAAATATATATATGTATATAAATCTCTAAAAGTCCCTAACAATAAAAAGTCCTACAATAACTACGTTGTTAAATCTCGAAGATATGTCAGCAATGCGAGGTTCCAAAACATCTATGTTACCTCTGGGCAAATACACAACGCCTACGACTAAACTAGATATGGATGAACTTACAGGAACACGGTAATTCTATATATTTTATATCCTGGGATGCTAATAGTTTTGTTTGACACATACGACTTGTACCACGTTTCGACAACACCAACGATATCAAGTGGTCTACTACGGAAAAGACGCCTTACTTCGTCAAATTTCGAAGAGTCGTTGCTAGGATTTAACGACTGCGCATTAAAAACCCCAATATTGAAATTGTCATTGCCAGAACAGAACTTTTTGACATGAGAATCGTCACCAATATTGCTACCCAAGTTCATAGTGTTAGAAAAATGTGTGTTATGGACGAATGCATTAAAAATTGTGAATAACAAATTACGATATTAAACATTACATACAAATATTAAAATCTGACTAATAAGATTGCAAGAGAAAATGAAAAAAAAAAAAACAAAAGAAAATAGAAAATAAATACTCCGAAGAAAACCAAGCCATTTTATCGAATGCAGTGCATAGGATAAAATAATTTGACCTCTCACCCGCCCACCCTTCCATGTATATGTGAATATAAATTTACTGCGGGTTTCCAAATCTAGGGGTCGCAAAATCCGATTGTGGAGCACTGGGATTACTCCTGCGACCTGGCTGCCTTCAAATTGAAAAATTTAAATTCTGGAAATTAGTTCTTCCAAAGAGAGGAATTTTCTGTTTCCGTTATTAAAAGTTATGCTTGCAGCCGGTACGGAAGGCACTATCCTGAAGCTTTTAATGGATTTATCTTTCAGCAGACGACGACAAATAGATTTTACCTTGACTGCCGCAGGGGGGAGATTGTCGTTCGAGTACACCCTCAATTCTATGTCAGTTGCAATTACTTGGTTCAGATTCCTCCCGGACAGATATTTTTTCTTTACCGCATCTCGTTGATGTATGGAGGAGAATTTGACAAGAATCGTCTTTCTGAATTTGCCCAGCCACAAAGTAGAGTTTATATCAGACCTAGCGACGTTTGTTCCCAATGCTTGTGGAATTTTTAAAGCAATGTCACTAGGTTCTATATTACTTGGCAGACCACTAACCAGAATGTCGCATCGACAAAGCTGATGTCTTATTCTATTCGTCTACTTTGGAGTGGAACTCTGCACACTTTTTCTTTTGAGTTTCAACTATCTCATTTAGTTTGGATAGGCATCCTTCTACCTCTCGTTTAGCACTCGCTGGCAATGAATCCATGAAATCACCCACTTTTACCGTCAACATGATTCACATCACACAGTAGAATTTCAAATATTTTGAAGATCGTAGGTTATTTTCTATTGATTGATTATGTTTTTGCTAATTTTTATTTAGTTTAAGTGTTTTTTTATTATTATTAGTCAGCGTACTTATAGAAACTACTCTAGCATCTTCAGGGTCGCCAGGTTTCTCAGAGTTGTGCTTAAATCTATTTCCTAACAGAAAAACCGTAACGTAACGCACAGAAAAACAATGAAATCCCATAGCCAATGTTGTTGACGTAGATTGTCAGTGAGAACAAAACCAATCAGAAGAAATCCCAGTGTTCATGAAAAGTATAATATTGCATTTACTTTCGTTTAAAACTTGCAGGACTAACTGAAAAATTTTTCAGGTCAGCGGGCAGAGTATTTCACAACCGTGGAATGCGAACAAAAAACGATTTTCGCATACGAGAACTGTGGAAAGATACATTACAAATTTGTGAATTTTTGATAGAGTTCAAAAAAACGAAATAATCATTTTTAAAATGCAGCCACCTGCCACCATAAACATATCTCAAAATTCTGTGAAAGCACACATTAAATACATAAATGTTGGTTCGATTTGTTCTAACATTTAATACTAAGTAACATATGGTTCAGTTCACGCTTTATACGAATTGGCAATAATGCATTTAAACAAATATAGCCGTTTTAAAATTACATTTATTTTTGAACGGATTCAAGCAACGTGACCAGTAATTACAGATGAGAGTTAATTTCAAATGCAAGACAAGGAGCTCAAAAATATGGTCTTACAACCATATTTTGCACTACAATGTGTTGCTCAGCAATATATTCAGGTCCATATTGGAATATAATCAATTTGGTCTTATCAACACTGATTTTATGGAATTTCTAAAAGACTAGCTATAAATACGATTGATATCGCCATCAAGATCCAATGTATAGTTATTAATGGAATTAATGCTACTGCTAACGTAATGTAACCATGTTTGCGATAATATACTATCATGCGGGTTCAAATTGCGGCACTCTTTTGTGTGTTTTCATTATTGCTGGCTGCTCGTATTCATCTTTATACAATAGGTATTGGGTCTGAATATAGGAATCCTTATATACAACTGTATATGAAAAGCTTTCCCCAGCTCCATGCAAAAACACAAAACACAAACTACAATAGAAAGAAATGTAGCCGTATCAGACAAGACTTTTTCTAATAAATGTATTTACCGAATAGGATGTTACATATTTCAATAATAATATCTTTTAACGCATCGTCTCAGGATTGTTTTCCAGAATATCACAGAAAACATATAAGACTTGGGCGAGCATAATATTAATAAACTTCATTTAATATATCAAGCAACGTTCACAATGGTAGTTATTGTTAGTTTCTACTGTTTTTGTCCACTACTTTAACAGTCTAGGTATTTGATATCGTACTAAAACCTTTCCCTTTTTTATCAATTTACCGAAATAAATTAGAAACAAATGGCGTTTTTTTTCATTTAATTTTCAAACTAACAAATGTTTAAAGTAGGAGACGAATAAATCGTCTATTGGCGAAAGCATTGTTAATAGAGTTTTTATAAAATATATGAAAATTTTCGTCAACTATCAGTCTTGAAACAAAATATTACCGTTACATATTTTTTTAACATTTCTTTATATTGGTTAACACAAAAATGGTAGTTTTATGGTAAACCTATTCACTCAATAAAAATTAAAGCTCTTTAAAGTGGCAAACTATTCGAAATGCAAAGACGAACACAAATAGCTTTCCGAACCAATTGAGTGATTTTTTTATGAAAGCAAGGCAGTTAATTTCCAAACCAATAGCTGCAAGAAATATCAATTAAAATGTAAACTATTTTCTTAAAAAGGAATCACACAACACTTTATGTAAACAGGCTGTAAAAATTGAGAATGAATATTTAAACTATTATAACTATTTGTAAATGCAAACAATTAGCCAATCAGCTGTTTATTTAATTTAATTAATTTAATTTTTATTTACAACTTGCAATTAGAAGCCTTACGGCCAATTGAATATGAAATTACAACATACAACTAAAATGGCTTAACGTATTTCAATATCATAAAAATAGGAACTAATCTCAATGATTCTGAACAAGTGAGAAATATGAACATAAATAATTTCAAAATTATTAAACAAACGTTACCAAAAGTTTTCGAGAAAGAAAAATTAAATGTTAGTATTAAACTAAATTAGGGAGAATATAAAAAAAATTGCATCGATATGAATGAAAATCACGTTAAGTTCCCAATATAGAAAGAATAAAAGAAAGTAGTATTATTTATAATATCTCAATTGTCGGATGAAAATATTGATGAAAGAGCTTTCGAAAATTTGAATAGCATAGATTAAAGTCCTTCATGCATCTTGATAAGATGTTATATTGCCGAAAAAGAATTGATTTATCCATCAAAACAGTGATCTAAATCTTATGAAATCATATAATGTTCAGCTAAAGAAATCTACAACAAATGGTGTTATATGATGCGGTAATAATGTTCCTGCATACGATTCTAAACAGTGTAACAGTATAAACAGTGTATATAATTTGGAATTATCAGTGCATGTGCCAAAGTATTTTTCAGCCTCCTTGGCAAAATAATGTCAGAATTATGAAGGCAACGAAGTCTATTCTACAGGGTGGGCCATAAGGGTGTTGGCGGTTTAAATATTTGTATTTTTAAAAGGTAGAAGCATGGGAATTTTTAAGACTTAAAAATAATGTTGTCTTGGAACCGAAGTCGCAAATTTTGGAAAACTCGTTGAAAAGTTGTTCTCGGTATTTTGTTACTTTCCTGAATAATGTTCCTCTTCAACTGCTCGAAATTGGTCGGATTATTCTCGTAGACTACCGATTTGAGGTAGCCCCATAGAAAATAATCGCATGGAGAGAGATCGGGGCTACGTGGGGGCCATATCCCCCCTTTTCGAAATGAGTTTTCCAGGAAAAACATTTTTCAGCAGCTCTATGGATACCCTAGCCGTATGACATGTGGCCCCATCCTGTTGAAACCACATCCTCGAGGTATTGCCTTGAAGTTCTTGCAAAGCTGGCACCAAAAAGTCTGCTAGCATGTTGCAATAATTGTTCGCTCTAACCGTCATCGCATGCCCTCTTTCGTCTTCAAAAAAGTATGGTCCAATAATACCGGTTGACGTTATCCCAGCCGGTTGAGCCGGTTGTTTCGAACATTCTGATCCATTTTCGTATCACATTGACGCTTGGAACTTCACTTCGTGTAAACCGTGTTCATGCCGATACAAACGTCGTGCAGTAATCACTGATTTATTGTTTTCGTAATACGCTCGGACACAAAATGCACGTTGCACTCCCGTGTACGGCTCCACGGCGACTAAATTTCCAGGAAGCGGTGCAGCGAACAACATATCCCCCCGCCACCCCGTGACGCGCGTTACCGTGAAATTGAATATTTAAACCGCCAACACCCTTATAGCCCACCCTGTACATACAATCAACTGTATACTACCAACATGCTGATCATAGCTCAACTTACCACCAGCGGTTACTCCTAAACGCTTTAAACTATGCACAAATTGAATTGAGGTCTAAATCACACACCCCACAATGTGAGAAAAGAAATTAATTTAGTTTAAGATGGATTTGGGCTTAAATTACTGCGAGTCATCCAAGAGTTAAGCTGTTGCAATGTGTTCCCGATTTTGGGCTAAGGGGCATACACATACACAATTTGAACATCGTCCGCATAAATACACACAGAACACCAATCACATAGACTACGAGACAGGATGCTCAAAAACATGTTGGAATGATAGGGCCAAGGACTGATCCTAGAGGTACTCCACATATGTACGACAACAACAAACAACAGGCACTGGACGACATACCACAGTCCGTGTGCGAATGTCCATTCTATCGAAAGCTTTTTCAAAATCCAACGACAAAAATTCTAAGGTTAAAATTCTAAGGTCACATCCTGTTTCCACAACTTTCAAAACGAATTGACGAAAGTTTTGTTAAGAACATTTTTCATAAAACGTATGAAAGTTTTTCTCAACTGTCACAGTTTTCAAACAACAATGTTGCCTTTATATATTTACAAAAATACATTATATACAAAATAGTAGTTTTATGGTAACCTTACTTAATAAGAATAAGAGATTTTTTAAATATAAAAATCTATTAGAATCAAACAGACGAACACAATCGTTTATTCGTTTACTTTGCGGCCGGACTTAGTGATTCGTTTTATGAAAGCGGACTGTAAATTTAAAATATCTCTATAATGAACACAGACTTCAAAAAACGGCTGATGCTTCCGTTTGCCGCGACCAGTGGTGCAGTGTGAGTAGTATAGATTTGTTATATTGCAACTTCTTTTCGTTTTATTTATCACTCAAGGCTATAACACCCAGGTTACGGGGTCCGTTTAAATAAATCTATTCAATAATTGATGATGGATCGACACTGACTACATATTAAGACCTGCTTATTTATTATTAAGTACAATGGGAGCAGATTCCACTAATCCAAAATAAATCCGTCTTCCCCTTTAAATTTCTGAAATTTCTAAACATACCTTGTTTTATTAAGTACCGCACAGCCATTGTCCAAGGACATTTGTAAGGAATAGAGCTCGGCCAAATTAATAAGACTCTCGTGCTCGTATATTTCGACGTCGGGCAATCGAATTTGCAACTGACGTGGATCCTGAAGAAAACGCGCTAAACGTTCGTTGACAGACGTCTTAATTGTAAAACCGGGTCGTTCTCCTTTGACACGACGGCAGCCTGCGCGTATCTCGCGCACTTCGCTCGGCTGACAGGGTGGTGAGGAAAGAAACGGGTTTGACGTTTCACCGGACATTTCACTTTCAATTTGTTTCAGCGGTATCGTTATATGATCATCCACCGTCACATCGACATTTCCACGACACAAGGAAGAGAATCCACTTTTACTTGTTATAGTTATCGGCTCAGAAGTCTGGTAGGGCAATTCTGGGGCTAAATCACGATTATCTGCGGGCCAGTTCAGGGGAGTGCTGCTGTCACCAACGGTGGTATTATTAGACATCACTGTATCGTCCTCTGCCATTAAGAGCGATCCCACACTCTCTGCATCTGACTTTATCTGCGGTAGAGTGTTACGTTTGGTGAGTTTGCGTTTACTGTCATACTTCAATTCACCACAAATGCTCTCGTTGCCCGGCCAATCGGTTAGCTCATCGTCGCCCTCTCTATCGGTATCATTGACTGCATGGTTATCTTCCGAATCCGAAGAACTCAACGAACTCGAACTGCTAAAATCGTTCAACTCTTCACAATCCATGGAGTGTTGGTCCACGGCGAATTGCAACATACGACGACGGTGATGATGAGCGCTTCGTTTCTTACGATGATTTCGAAAATTAGTTTCCTGCTGCGACTTGGCGCTCATTTGTTTCAGTTGCAGCATCGCTGTGGATTCATTGTATGACTCAAGCATCTGTTCGGCCCCTAAGGTAACTGTGGTCTGAGGGCCGTTGTTTGTTATGAATCCAGCGATTGACGTATCAGCAATGGTTGGGAGAGTGTCGTTTCCATCAGCGACGACGAAGGACGACGTGGTACTACCGGTACCCGAATTATCTGATTCAACAGTAACATTTGCCTCATTTGTGTTAGCTTCAGTCTTTTGCAATTGGGAGATGCGCTCGATCTTCGATAGCAAACCCTTGTTAAGCGGCAACAGCCTGTCGCTGTGTGGTTTAGATGTGGACGAGAAGCTTCGGGGCCTCATGCGATACTCCTCCAAATGGTTGTTATGACGGGGCATGCTAGAGGGATGATCATGTTCGTGGTAACGATCGCGGTTCGATCGTTTGCGTTTGCCACAGAAAAATAATTGTGATCGACAGTTGGGATCAGGTTTAAGCACGCGCTTTCGCATGGTACCAGAGTAGCCGGCAACTGTGGAGGGAGGCACAGCCGCATTACTTGTGTTGCCAATAAATATAGCTGATGTTGTAGACACCACTGGCAATGTGGGCTGAATTCCAGTGCCGATCTCGTAATCCATTGAAATTCGCTTTAACTTCCGCTTCCGTCGTGCATTCGGTTTGAAGAATCTGAAAAAGAATTCCTCATTGTATACAAGAGGCCACAAGCAGCGGCACGGTATATGCTTCTGCATAACCTGCATCTAAGCACACACTTACCTCGCAGGACTGAACGCCTCATTCAGTGAATCTGACTCCAGGGTGCCCAAGAGCCGCAATGTTGGTGTTACTGGTTTGCACGGCAATCGCAAAGCGCCTGTATCATCCTTTTCGTCGGAGTCACTAGGCAAATTGATGTTCTGGGTGTCCAAACCATCATTGTTGTTAGTCGTAGTCTGAGCAGAAGTTTCAAGTGCAATGTCCGTGGGACTGCTAGAATCTTCTGTGGGCTGGGGAGCACAGGCTGAAGTGACGAATAAAATATATCAAACATGGATTCACGGCCCATTATGAGTCTCACAGCAATCGTACTTACGCAAATTTCCTGTGGATCGCGTTCTTCTCCTCTGCTGGCCCCAGCGGCTGACACGAGCACGGTCCAGGAGAGACGTCTCTTCCAAGGCGACCGTTAGATCATGTGAAAACTGGTCCATTCTTATGATAGAACTAAGCCATATATCGTGGACTGAGTCAAAACCACTGTGATCAACTTTCTGTTTTTTTTTGTATTGCGGATAATGCACTTGGCCAAGGGCCCCCGGAAAAGCAGGTCCGAAATAGGGGCGTTACACAAAAATTAAAAGTCCTTTCTGTCCAACAGAAAACCAAGCCGAACCGGATATATTAACTACGGCGGCATTAACACAAAAGTCGGCGGCGGTTGATATTCGCCAGCTAAACAAACCACATGAAGGATTGGCCTGTATTTTCAGATTGGAGGTCACATTATCAGATAAATCTGCAGCATCTAACCTTGTTTGTAGAAAATTGACCTATGTGGATGTTCCCAATCCAATTAAACTGGCCAATCTTCAAAAGATAAAAGCTGATAACTAAAATGAACAATGGTAACTCAAATAAACACTACACAGGTTATATTTTTAAAGAGATTAATTAGGAGGGAGGGCGGGCAGATACGCTGCTAATAGAGCGGTAACGGCCAGGCGCTCCTTTGGTGCCGCCTTGATTCACTGTTCCCCAGTAACAACTGAAGACTTGAATAATTATTCACAGTACACATTTGCAAATTGGCCACGAAATTCATACTATTTTCAGTCAATTGCTCATATTATCGGGACGCGCTCGCGACAGCTCAGGTCATCAGTATATTGCATTTTACCTAACAAGCGTTGTTTTATCTTCTTTTTTTGAGTAAAAACCGTTCAGATTATTCTTTCCTTTTTCGATGCTGCTAGAAAAGTTATAAATCTTCGATGCAATCAAGACTAGCGATGATAGTGACATCGATAAATATCGCAGCGTTAAGCACACATCGAAAATACAGTTGAAAAAGCACTCGAATACGAGTTGATTTCGACAGATGCAGATGGCAGCTACTGCTACAGCGAATTAAAATTCGAAAGCTAATAGCTCGTTCATACTGCCAATATAACTAAGTAATTTCATCCGCTTTCTGATATCGAACAATATAATGTTTATTATATTTAACATCATCTGTTGAATGGGTCTTCCGTTTTGTTATTTGATTTTGATGTAATCAATCAAATAACACTCATTTAAAAGATGAAATATATAAAAATATGCTGGGAAATTCTTAATTCTATATTTGCAAATGGAGACGTGATACAACATACGCTGGAGAAGACCAGAAATTAGAAGCTGAAGCAAGGCATGCCAATATTTGCCATAAAATACTTTACGAAAAATATAGCACTTCGAATGGAAACACAAATGCGGCAACATTTTGCAGTCAACATTTAAAAGTTTGATCACAAAATAATTCAAATATTAAAAATTTTCATTAAGTAGATGGGGTGTTCCTTAAATACATAAACATGATAATAAAAACATATAAAATTCATGAAAAATCTTGGAACGGAACTGCGTTTGGCAAGTGAGGCTTATATAGGTTTGTTTGGAATAAATATTCGGGCCGTTTTGCTATACCTCGAAACGGAATTAATGTGGAATATTGACAGTACATTACACTGATTATGTTCATACAGGCGTTGAAATTGCTACATTATATAAAAGTACGAAATTGTTTGAAAATGGCATAAAACGTTTAGTATTCAGTGTTCGCTGACAGCGGCAAAACTAAAAGTCGTTGATGTTGGCAATGGTGATTTCCGGAAAAATAAATTTTTTATTGCGTTAGCCGAAGCAGTTACATATCATTGTAGGCGATATTTGCAAAATCAAAATTTAGTTATGTGTAATGCTTTTATTTATCCACGTCATCCATTCATGCCCATTTTTATTACAAATTAAAGAAAAATTATAGAATGTTAATATATCAATTGTCAAATAAACTTAATTGTTAACTCCAAACTGAGATTTATTTATGGTGCCTATAACATGTGTTCACAATATTGAAAAAATGCTCTGAAATAATAAATCGTTACAGTTTCTAAAGTCGGGATATGCCAAAGGATTTCAATTTAAACTTTGCCCACACATCTCTACATGAAAACTTATGTGAAAAAACATTTTTAGTATTTCAATCGCCTTAACAATCGGCCTTCAACAATATAAATTTCAATAAGTAATTCTTCAACTGAACGTCAAAGCGAATGGTCGTATAATTAAATCTCTGCTAATAAATTGATTTTTTTTTCACTAAAAACCCACAAACATTCATTGAATTTATGGATCGAAAGTGTGGAAAATGTAATAATAGTTGCCGTGAAGTCAAATTGCAGTGCGGCGGGTATTGTCAGAAGATATTTCATATGAAATGTCGAATTGTCTAAATATGAATGCGACACAATTTCTAAATTTGCTAATATAAAATTTATTTGTGACGGTTGTCTAAACTTTATCAATGTCACTAACGAAATCTATAAGAACTTATTTAGTATTGTTAAATAAACTGAAGAAAAAATAACCAAAGAAATTTGCAAAACACATGAAATGGTAGAAGTGAGAGTGGATGAAGCAAAGAGGCGAATTGTTGATGAAATTAAGAAGAAACAAGCCAGCAATGAGCAATAACTGGGAAGGCGATTAAAGAGAAGATTAATTTGAAAGTGCAAGGAAAATCAAAGAGAAATGATGGAGCTGTTGCTATTAAAGGTGGGAATACACGACATGTATTTTACATATCGCATGTCACTTTTTTGACCCGTCTGTTTTTCGTATGTCTGTCAAAATTATGAAAAAAACGCGGCGTTCAATTTTATGTGTCCAAACGTACATGTGTAAACCACATAACATTGTCATTAACAGCTGATGTTGTTATGATACAAAAAAACATTTTTTTTTAAAAGCAATCATTAATACTTTTATTTATACTGTTAATAAATTACTTACTTTTGCGTTTTGTCTATTCATTTTAAATTATTTTTATTTTATTTTATTTTATTATTTTTTTTTTTTTTGTAGTCGTTGAACACTTGACGCTTTGTTGTTTATAATAAAACAGCTGACGGCGATACGGTTTACATACAAAAATAGAGCACACTCTATTTCAAAAATTGCTATATGTATTGCATATGGCATGGTGCACATGGCATGTTTGACAGGGGCCACACGGCATGCATAATTTTTTGGTATGTAAAAGTGACATGCGATATGTAAAATACATGTCGTGTATTCCCACCTTAAGTGTCAAAGCGATAATGCTAGAAGTGTTTTATCTAAGGAAATGAAAAATGCACTGGGAGAAGATTGTGAAGTACAAATACCAAAGATGCGAAAACCTAAAATTTTAATAGTCGGGTTAAATGAAGAACTTGAAAAAAATGTAATTATCAATGCAATCAAAAAACAAAATAGTATTGAGTGCGGTTATTTAGAATATGTCAGAGTATATAAGTCGTACAAAAATCCTCGAATTTACAATGCGTTAATTGAAATATGTATGTAGATGGAGATGGATTTAAACAAATTATGAGAGAAGGAAAGATTAACATTGAGTGGGACAGATGTCGGGTTTATGAAATTTGTAACGTTACAAGATGTTTTAAATGCTGGGGCTTTAACCATACATCGAAAGTTTGTAAAAACGAAAGTAAAATTTGTGCTAAATGCAGTGAAAATGGACATTCTTACAAAGAAGGCAATAATAATGTCACAAAGTGTACAAATTGCGAAAAAGCTAAAGAAAGGCTAATATTAAACGATATTGACTCTAACCACGATTGCAAAAGCTTAACTTGCCGCATTCTACAAAAAAAAAAAAAAAAAAAAACACAATAGAAGAAAATAAAGTGGAATATTAGCAATCAAATTCACTGAAAGGATTGTACTTAAACATCGGAGGTATTTGTGAAAAATTTAACGAACTGGAAGTAATATGCTTAGAAGAGGATGTTTATTTTGTGTGTTTGACTGAAAATCACTTAACAGATGATATTGAAGACGAGGAAATTGCCTTAAAAAACTACAATTTATTGAGATGTGTTAGTGTATCGCGGCATACAGATGGTGTTTGTTTTTATGTAAAAAATAATTGACAAGCAAAAATAGTAGAAAGTATCTCAATGGATAAAATGCTTTGGTGGTTACATATACAAATACCGAATTAAAAACAAATATATGGTTTAGTAGGGATGTATCGGTCTTCACATAGACAAGATTCACCGGAATTAACATTTATCTCCTTTTTTTTTAAATAAAATAGAAAGTTTTAACAGTAATGCAAATCAACTTGTTCTCGGCGATTTTAACATAGACTGGTTTAATAATAATACCAATAAAATCAAAATAGCTGAAATTATAAATGATAACAACTTTCAGCAAATAGTAGCGGAACCTACTCGAACAACGTCTACAACGTCTACATTAATAGATTACGCAATATCAAATGTAGAAGGCACTATTGTAAAAACGGCTTCAGAAATGAAAATTAGTGATCACGAATCTCTGGAAGTTATCGTACCAACAAAAAGGAAAACAAAAGATGTAAAAATAAAAAACATAAAATATCTACAGTATAGCAGCTCAGTCTTCCGAAATAATTTGAGGTGTAATGGCTTAAATGAAAATGCTTTAGAATGTTCTACAAATGAATCGTGTGATGTAATAATTACAAGTATGAACAATTCGCTAAATCTAATGATCAAAAACATAGTTATGAAGAATCAGAAAAGTAATAAATAATCCGGTTTTACGAAATGAAAAAAAAAACTGTACTATATCAAGTGGCAATTTGGTTCAATGATGATTGGCATTGGAACCTTTATAGAGCATTTAGAAATGAATATGTCTCAGAAATCGTTCGAGCAAAAAAGATATATTTAAATAATAAAATTAACAATTGCGAAGACCAGAAAACCATGTGGAAAGCAATCAAAGAGAGTGCATTAAAAAAATACAAAAAAAGAAAAAAATCAAACGAAATAATTATCAACGGGAAAAAGATAACTGATGAAAACGCTATTTGTAATGAACTTAATTTGTTTTTTGTTAGCAGTGTAATGCATATTGTAAACTCGATACCGTACGTTAAATGTAAAAATTTAATAGAAGAGAAACCACGTCTACAATTTAAGTTCTCATTAATAGACGTAGATTAGACGTGGTTAATAGAAGAGAAACCACGTCTACAATTTAAGTTCGCATTAATAGACATAATAAGTTTACAAAAATATAATGAAGTCAATGAACAGTAAAAAGGATCATCAGTTTCTAACAGTCAAAATGTTATTAGAAAATTTCGATATACTTTGATCTCAACTACGTCAACTCATTACGTCTTTCCTATAAATGGGAATTTCCGGAAGGTTTGAAAAAATCCTGTATTGTTCCAATAAAAAAAATTAAGAATACCAGCGATCCACAGGAGATTCGTCCAGTCAATATGTTGATGACTATTAGCAAAGTTTTGGAAAAAGTAGTGCATCATCAGTTGAATAAATACTTTGAGGAAAACAAACTGTTGAATGTAGTAACACAGTGGAAAACAAAAATAGCCAACAAAAATTGCATTGTAGCGGTGTTTTTAGACCTGAAGCGGCCCTTTTAATAAAAAAACTGCAAAAGTATGGGGTAAAAGACATTGGTATGGTTTAAAAGTTACCTAGAAAACACAACTCAAAGAACAAGGTGTGGGGACTATTTATTTTTGGAACTTTATTGGGAGCTTTATTGTTTAGTATACGAGTATATCAATGACATAGAAATAGTACTAAAACATTCGAAAATGTGCATGTTTTGCGGATGATACTTTGGTTTATATAAGCTAAACCAAGATTTAGTAAAGCTAAAACTTAATACAAATAAAACAAAGGCTACGATTTTAAATGGTAATGCGGAACAAAACATACGGATGGAGGGAGTACAAATCGAAATAATGAAGGAAATGAAATATCTTGGAATTATTACTGATAAAAACTTAACTTAAACGTAACTAACACTATAACTTTATTTCTAAGAATATATCGAAAAGAATTGCGTTTCTAAGAAGAATTCGTAGAAATATTTCAACAGCTACAGCTATAAAAATCTACAACACCAAAGTAAAACTACATTTCGAATATTGTGCAACGCTATTATTTCTCGGTAGCCGACAAATGAAGGACAGACTGCAAAAACTGCAAAAGAAGGAAATGAGATGTATAGCTATAGCCTCCACTGTATTCGAAATATAAAAAAAAAACTAAAATGTTTGTTCATAAGAATATGAACAAACATACATGCATAAGTATTTTCACGCTTTCTTTATTTAAACTTTACTGCTTTATGATTTCTAAGAATCGCGAACCAAAAGTAATCATTAATAAAAGACCAACGAACTATTTATACGGTCAAAGAATTATGCAATTGCAATTAATTATTAATAAGACCAATGAACCATTTTTTCCAAGAATTGTAAACTGAAATAATCAAATATAATATAAATTTTATCAAATATTTATTGTAAACATAATAAATTAAGTATAAATAAGAAAGATTAAAAAAATAAAAATCAGTATTCAACTCAACCAAACAAAAAACCCAAGTGTTTCTTTTTATAAAACAATCAGATAAAAACCTGTTTTTGGCGCAGTCGGTAGGATCGCGATATAACTAAAATATAGCTTGTTATATACCTATACGTTTTAACGTTTTAATCTCGAAGTACAATAAGTAAATAAAACAGATCCTGCAAACAGGACTAGTAATTAAAAACTCTTACATACAGACCCTGCAAACAGGACTAGTAATTAAAAACTCTTACATACAGATCCTGCAAACAGGACTAGTAATTAAAAACTCCTACAAATAGACCCTGCAAACAGGACTAGTAATTAAAAACTCCTACATACAGATCCTGCAAACAGGACTAATAATTAAAAACTCCTAGATACAGATCCTGCAAACAGGACTAGTAATTAAAAACTCCTGCATACAGGATAAATAAACAAACAGATCCTGCAAACAGGACTAGTAATTAAAAAATCCTGCGAAAGAGGATTCAACAACAAAGAAAAGAGAAGACATCAGCAACTACAATAATAGCAAGCAGCAGAAGTTACCAGCAACATTAGAGTAAGACAAATTTTTATTAACACATTATGAATCTTAAAAAGATCATCTGCTAAAAGATATACATAAATTTTTTTAAGAAACCAATTGCTAAGTGATATAGTTTTATTTATTAAGAAACCATTTGGAAAAAAACCCAATTGCTAAGCGACATAAATTTTTATTTATTGTGAACTTTAAAGAAACCTTTTGCTAAAAGATATAATTGCTCAGTGACATAAATTTTCTATTTTGTTTTTGTGAAACCTTCTGCTAAGTTTATAGCGAAATTATTTGATATTCAATGTGTCTTGAATACGAGCCAAGAGACATTGACTATGGTTCTATGAACCTAACACTTGACTCAGGAATAGAGTCAAAGGACGGGTACTCAACAGAAGAGGAAGTTAGCCTTATAGAATTGAGGTAACCGTTAGGGATAGAAGAATTTTGAAACAAAAATTAAGGCGGTATTTTAGACATAACTAAACAATTTTTTTTTACCAAAGAAAACCCATTAATAAAAATAGTTGACCAACCACAAAACCAAGTGGTAATAGACCCCTTGAAATATCTCTAGAACTTATCTGAATTTTATGGAGACACCAATGACTTACAGACTTTTATTACACTTGACAGGATTCATCCACATCTAATAACATACGACCAATCGTCCCAACTTCTCTTCTCAGACATGATAAAATCAAGACTAAAGGTTAAAGCAAGACAGACCATTGAAATAAATTGACACGCCATAACCTGGTCAGAGATAAAAAGTATTCTCCAAAATAATTTCGGCAATAGGCGACCATGTGACGAATTAAAAGGTACAACATTTAGAACTAATACCTTCGATTTTTACAATGAGATACAAAATAAACTACATAGACTTAATAATAACTTAGTAGTTATATTAGGCGAAACAGAAGCAGCCAGGTTAGTGCGACGAGTAATATGCAAACCGCCCTCAGCATTTTCAAAAATAAGATTCCAGAACCAATAAAAACCGTTTTGTTCTGCAAAAATCCCACAGACCTGGAAGGAGCCATGGACATATTGTTCCAAGCAGAGTACGCCCACATGGGGTGTGAAAATGCGCAGATACCTCGCAATAAATATAATAAACAATTTCAACCGATTCTAAACAATGTTCAAAACAAGAATAATCCCCAAGGCAGAAACAATTTTCACAATTCTTATAACAGGAACTATTTTCAAAGTAGAAACAGCTTTCAAAACGTAAACAACTCCCAAAATAGAAACAATTTAAATTTTTAAGATATAGACTATTCACAAAATAGAAATAATTTTGCTAATAGTTGTGTCTACTATCCAAATGGTAACAATTTCTCAAACAGAAATAACATTCAAAATACAAATTTGCCGGAACCTATGGATGTCAACATGATGCACGGTAATAACAATCTCCCAAGTACTTCAACAAACAATCCTCAAAATTTTCCTTTACCAGCCTCTATGGAGCACAACCATATATAATAGTGTAGCGTGACAGTGCATACATACTACATACTACGTTCATGACGCGTTC
>JAHXMU010000099.1:327785-381322 GCA_019455685.1 Philornis downsi | reverse complement strand
CGCGTGGCGTGTATTGTTCCATGGTAAAAATCTGCTTGGACTGACGCGATCTGACATCTCTGTCAAAAGTTATGGCGTTGCCAGATGGGTCCGTCGAATATGGGCAACCCTGTACATCATCAAAACAAAAAAGAAAATCATAATTTCGTCGGAGCCTCAATTTAACGGTGGGGGAGTTATAGCCTCCACTGTATTCGAAATATAAAAAAAAAACTAAAATGTTTGTTCATAAGAATATGAACAAACATACATACATAAGTATTTTTCACACTTTCTTTATTTAAACTTTACTGCTTTATGATTTCTAAAAATCGCGAACCAAAAGTAATCATTAATAAAGGACCAACGAACTATTTTTACTTTCAAAGAATTAATTAGCCATTGCAATTAATTATTAAAAAGACCAATGAACCATTTTCCCAAGAATTGTAAACTGAAATAATTAAATTTCCAAAGAGTCAACATATTGTAAAGTAATCAAATATGTATTGTAAACAAAACAAATTAAGTATAAATAAGAAAGTTTAAAAAAATAAAGATCAATATTGAATTCAACCAAACAAAAAAAGTGTTTTTTTTTATAAAACAAAAAGTTATTTTAGTCACATGATTTTTTATGGGAAATATGTATAATCCTTGTAACACCACTTCCAGACGAAATTTTCGCGAGGCGAAATGAAGACTGCCACGCTGCTAAAACAATATGTTCGTCTGCTTCGTGTGTTACACCTAAACGAAATGCTGCCGAAAATTTCCATCCCGTACGGAAAGCGAAAATTTAAAAGTAGCTGAAAATTTCGGTCATCATAATCGTGTATTCCTTTTGGAAAAAATAATTTAATTTTTGACTTTAGAATGTCGGAGAAAAAAAGTGTTTTTACGCAATAATATGTTTGATAACATATTCGTGTCTCTTAAAATAGCAATTTTATCGCTTTTATATGGAACGTTTTTTTCCAGTAAACGGTTTCTTCCAGGACACTTTACCATACGAGATGTTAGGTTAAGTTAGATTAGGTTAGTGAAGCAGTCTGAATAGACGGACTCACTTAGACTGTCTAGTCCATTGTGATACCGCGGAAAGTACAGAAAGTACAGCCCCTAGTTTCCCCCATTGAACCATCCTGAGTGCCTCAAGAAGCTTTTAAGTCGGGCAACATCTAAATAGTCCAGATCTACTAGTTCCCTAAATAAATATGAGCCCAGTGTTGATCCCCGGATGTTTGGCAGGGAGGGGCAACTGCAGGGAAGGTGTCCTATGGACTGCTCCTCCTTTTCATCCCTACAGCACTGCATGTCTTCCAATCAAATAGTGTCTCGTCATGACGGATACAAAAAATGAGACGTTGGGTCTTGATAGTGACAGCAGTGTGTGCGAACGCTTCAGATATAGGCGAGACCACATCTGTCTGGATTGATTACAGCCTCGGACAAACACCCACCTACCATTTGCTGCTAAGTATGATCTATCTCGCAGTAGTAGCTTGCAAGTGGTTAGAGGCATGCCCACGGACTCCAACTCTCCTGGAGTCTGTAAGGTTGTAACTAGTCTTCCAAGCTCGTCTGCTCTGCAGTTGCTTTAGGAATGAAGATCACCGTGGTCTCCCTCCACATAGCAGGGATATGTGCTAGATCAATACAGCCGATATAGACCTCCTCAAGCCATAGAATCAGCGTATTAGCCACCGTCTGTAGTTCACCCGGTGAAATCAAGTCCAGTCCGGGTGTCTTGAAGGGGTTCAAAGCTTATTGGAGATGTTTGGCTTGGAAGACAATTTTCTGTAAAATAATTGTGTCAAAAGACTCTGCTATGCAAACATTATCTTCCATTATCTATGTACGACATTTATCTTTTAAGACACTTTTCTCCTTAGCAAGTGTCTTTTAAGATTCCAAAGACCTTCTACCAGGGAAGTATTTTTACATTTCTGTCTGAAGTGTTACCCAATCTATATTCTGTAGGAACAGGAATGGAAAGATTTCCAAGATGTTCTGTACATGAAAACAGTCTTCCTACTCAATATTATGACAAGCACTGTTATACATGAAGAGTATTTTCCAAGACGCTACTCAATATCAGCTCTTACGAGCTAGTACGTGCATATAAATTAACTTCGAGAAAATCGTATCTTCATGAGAGTGTATTTAAAATAATATTCCAATACAAGAGCCTTATTGGAAGGCACTTTTTGGAAATTGTGTTCCATATCATTTTTCATATAGAATACCTGCCTTAATCATTTTAAAACTTACTCTGCACGTCCCTTGCACCTTTGTGACTACTAAGAAAACAAAGGATCTAAGGGCCCGATTATGGTTTACAACACTTAGGTGTTGTGTTGTTTCGGCTACAAGACAACATTAATTTTTTAGCAATTATGGTTTACAACATCTAGATGTTGTGTATGTTCCACTGTTGAATTTTAATAGTAGTAAATTTTTCTACAAAATTACAACGGTGCATCGTTGTTTCACCACACCTCGGTGTCAAAATAAAAACAAAGATGCAATATACATATACATGCAAACAATTTGTTATATACATGCAAACAATTGTTATTTGTGAAAAAAATTGAGAAGTTATAAAATTTAAAATGGATATTAGCGCCGAATTATATTTTAGTGATGAAGATGATAACCAGTCGCCTCACATGGCTCGCTTAAGGAAAAGAAGTCGGGATGAATTCAACCAATTTTTAACTACCTAACGCTGAGTAAGTAGGATAGTAAGAAATCGGGAAATTTAATTGCAATGTGTTTATATATGTATTTACATTTTAGTTTTATCAAAATGTTCCGCATAAACAAAGATTACTTTTCCTTTTTGCTAAATGAGCTCCAACATTTTTTAAAGCCTCTAATTCGGTGCTCTGGGATTCCACCAATTATAAAACTGTGCTGTGCCCTACGATTCTTCGCTGATGGCAGCTATCAAAGAAGTAGTGGGAACGACTTCAGTATTGGAGTGTCCCAACCAACTGTAAGCTGCACTTTTAATAATGTGTTAACATTTTTTGAAAAAAAAAAATTCCAAAAAGTGGATATATGCTCGAATGAATGAAGAGGAGAAAAATATTAACAAAACGTCATTTTTAAATACTTGGATATTAAGTAAAAAAGGGAATTGTTACAATCTTTCTATATGTAATTAAATGTATGTTTACATCATAGGAAACGCCGGGTATTTATTGGAGCCGTTTTTAATACCACCATTTCGTAGTGCTGAAGAGGGATCTCCCGAAAGTCGTTTCAACACGATTCATGCAAAAACGAGAAACATCGTTGACAGGACAATTGGCATTCTTAAAAACAGATTTAGATGTTGGCTTCTTGCAAGATGTTTGCATTATTCTCCAGAGAAAGCTACAAAAATTATTTGTGTGTAATATATTTCACTTTCAAAATATAAAAAATGTATATACTTGCAATTTGTTTTCCATTTTGAACTTGTCGCGGCAACAAGACAACAGCTAACGAGCTGTTGTTAGTTTTTGGCTGCTGTGACAACACATAAAAACAACTGTTGTGAACGATAATCACCACAAAGAACATACACAACACTAAACTACAACACAACAAATAACTGTTGTAAACGATAATCCCAATTTGAGGTTGACAACACTAAATTAACAACTGTTGTAAACCATAATCGGGCCCTAAATATGTAAATCTACATGATAATATTTTTTATCACTAAGAGTAAAATATTCTTCTTTGCTATTTATGTAGATACTTAATGGTTATTTTCAACACAAGTTCATGGTAATAACAAAGTTCATTTACTGTTATAATAAAGACATGTTAACAACTAACATCGTAGTTGCGAGTAATGATCTATCCTGATTTAGATATATTTGATGTCAGATAGCGATTTTCTTAACTACGTAATTGTCAAATGTTATCGGTGTAAGGCTGGTTTATTATGATATGTTAATAAGATCTCAAGATCTTTCTATGTATGCAAGGTATAAACACAAGGACTTCTAAATCGTGTTTTCCCCATCTATAATGTCAGATATTTGACAGTAGATATGTACTGTTCCGATGCCAATCGATACATGGTTTTGTTGTAGTTGTTGTGCTAATGTCACAATCATTTATTGATACATCTTGCAAGAATGTGTGCCAACTACAGAATTATTTGCACTGAGAGTTTGTGACAACAACGACAAATGTCAAAAAAAGTTATAGCAAGCAAAGCTTCAGAACAGCAGAAATGTCAACTTGAAAATAACAGAATTTAACCTTTTGTTGTATTTAGTAGAATAAGAATTAATAGTGTTAATTTTAATATTTTTGTTCTACTTTTCGTTTCTGCTTCTATCAATACTAGAGCCTTAAACATTTACGCGTTTTTTCAATAGCAAAGACAACCACCAGTGCTACAAATGGTAGGTAAGCAACATAAAAATCAACCAATGACCCACAGTTAAAGGGCGATTCCGAACGTCAATTGGAGTAAGTCTAAAAATAGAGCACTTTCATTAAACATGGGAAGCTCTCACATACAAAGACAATATATATGTAATATATTTTTTTACTCACACGTTCACTCAAGAGCGTAATTTTGTCCTTTCTTGAGTATTTTCATTAAACATACAAATACAATATATATGTACAGATAATTTATTTCGCACTGGAGTGAATGTCGCTTGCTTCCAACTTTCACTCATGAGCGTAATTTTGTCCTTTCTCGTTCTCTTCCACAACGTGTAACTTTAAAGGGGCATACAGACACGTCAACGGTTTGACAAACATTGAGAGTGTGTGAGTGAGAAACGTCACATGTATACATCTGTGTCATGTTTGAAGCAATATCAAAAAGTTTTGATTTCGGCATTTCAGCGCGGTAAAATGGAAGATAAAAATTTCATTTTAGAATTCATTGAAGTGTACCGTTCTCTACCGGCATTGTGGAACGTGAAAAGTAAGGAGTACAGCAACAGAAATATTAAAAATGAACAATATGAAGTACTCCTTACTAAATATAAAGAAAAGTTTTCCGAAGCAACCAAAAAAGAAATGTGCCAAAAAATAAATTGCCTCCGAACCGGCTACAGGAGGGAGTTAAAAAGAATAAGTGCGTTGGAGAGGAGTGGCTCGGGACTAAGTGAGGAAAATGATGGCACTTTGTATTACTTCGACGCACTAGAATTTTTGAGAGACAGCAAAGAGCCTTGTTCACCAAGAAACTCGTGCGCTGAAAATAATGCAGAGGTACTTACCTGTTGTGTTGTTTTAATTTTTTTTCTAATTGGGGTTTTGCCTCGCTACTGGTGCAGGGATACCACCATTCCTCTTTTCGGAAGAGGCAACAAATATAAATTTGTAAAATGTAGTGATAAAATTGGCGACATTTGTGCGATTGTACGCTGAACAATTATACGTTGTTTAACAACAGTTTCATTGTTTCGTTTTGGGAATTTTGCCTTGAGGTAACCAACTTTTCCCCACCATCCCACCTTGAAAAAACAAAATGCTCATGTACAGGTAGATTATTTGAATTTTTCATTTCATTTCATTTATTGAACAGTCTTGTAATTTAAAGCTTTTTGGCCAATATTAAGCAAATTACAAAATGCACAAAATAAATACTACTTGAATTTGAAAAACAAAACATAACTTAGAATATAAAATTAAATTAACTAGTAACTAATTACCTATAACGCTCAAATTGAAGTGCACCACAAAGTAGGCGATATGAAGGGAAATAAAAATAATGAAAAAAATTAAATATTGAATGATGTATATGTATGTATGTAGGTCAGGCCAAATTGAAAGTTTTTTTTTTTTTTTTTTTTTGTAAATCACAATAAAATGCATAAATTGAAATAAATACTACTCCAATTTATTTAAAATTTCTACATAACAAATACATTATTTCAGTTGCTTAAAAATTTATTTTGCCAAGACACTACACCTTCATTATTGAAATAATCAGAAAATGTGTTGTTCGTTGTAGTATTCCGAATCGCGAAACTAATATACCGAAGGCATTTTCAACTATTCGACGAGCGCGACTTAAGCGGTAGTTAAAAATGCGTTGCTGATCTGTAAGCCCTGCCTGTGAATATAGCTTCAGTAGGTGGTCCGATAGTTGGAAGGCATCATCTCCAACGAAAGCATATGGCAGTATTTTATCGCTCATGGGGAGCGCACAAGGGTCTGGCAAATTTAAAGAGTTTTCAGAAAATGCTTTTCCAAAATTTGTGTGGCTTAGGACACCTCCATCGGATATTCTTCCGTTGACGCCTACATCTACCATTATGAATTCATAATTAATGTTCACGACGGCCATGAGCACAATACTAAAGAACTTCTTATAGTTATAATAAAAAGAGCCAGAGCCAGGAGGCTGTTTGATTGCGATATGTTTGCCGTCCAAAGCTCCTAAGCAGTTAGGGAAATTCCAACGATAATAAAAATCGTCAGCGATCTTTTTCCACTCTTCTTTTGTTGTAGGCATCTGTAAATAAAATAAAACCAAATTTTAATATCTTAAAAGTAAACTTTTAAATTATATCCCATTCTATTTCTTTATTTCTAGAACAATGAAACGCCAAGGAAAGAAAAAAGCCTGATCCGTCTGAAGATTTAATCACTTTGGCAGCCAAGCGCCTTATGGAACCGAAGGACGAGTTCAAAACTATTGCAGACGCCTGGGCAAATAAATTGAAAAAACTTGATAATGTCCAACGTAAGTTTGCCGAAAAGTTTATAAATGACATACTTTTTGAAGCGGATATGGGAACTTTGCATCGAAATGCAATGACATTGCATTTGAACACTCGCTCCAGCACTCCATACTCATATACCCCAGAGTTTACATACTCAAACTCTGGAAATTCTTTCCGCCGATCATCGACTGTACCAGTGCTTATGGTATCTGGCCTTTCTTCAGGAGACGAATCAGGCATTATTTATGTCGAAACATCTACACTGTCTCCACGAGACACAAATTTTTCGTGGGATCCCCCACAACCGCAGGCATAGCAACAGGAAGCCGCTACAAACAGAGCTCATTATTTTGCCAACTTTAAATAAACTTCTACAATAATATTATATATCGTCCGTATTTTGCCAATTTTTAATAAACTTTAAAAATATATTAACCCATATTGAATTAGCCTTTGATTAATCTAACAGTAAATTTTAGCAATGTTTATTAATTTGTTTCACAGACATTGTATATTTTGACTTCAGATCTTTAATTATTTTTAACTGTGTGGCTCCCCCATCCAAGTCGTAAGTAATAAATAAAAAATTGTACCTATAGCTAAGGCCACTTCAGAAAATTGGCACGTTAACATTGAGATGCCAATGCATCCAAAAAGAAAGAAAGAAACATCCACTCGTTTTATTATCGATTCGAAAATCCAAATCTTAAATACGCTCTTTATTACATTTAGCTTACTTACTTTTATTTGATTCTTTATTGTTATTGACAACCGCTGATTGACAGATATAGCATCTCGCATTTGGGTATCTTTTTTTAAAATTTTGGGTGTGACCATTTCCAGAAGTTCATCATATAAATCCTCGTTCATGCGGAGAAAATTTCGAAAATCATGTGGCGAACTTAATCTCAGCTCATTCAGAAGATTTAGATGTGAAAACACCTCCCGTTTCTTCAGCCATTCCTTCATCCAAACCCGCTTTTTACAAACGCTTTTCTTTTTTTCTTCAAGGCTAAGGCCAGCCCAATAGCGATGCAGCAATCGTCCTTGTCACTCATATTATTTTCTCACAACACAAAACAAAAAATAAGAAGTAGCCGATAAGAATCTGCACGTGTTTACACTTCAACGTAACTATAAAAATGAATGTTTGAAGTTTTATGTTTGACATGTCTGATGCAACGCAAAATGTATTTTATCAATACATATGCAGTGTTTGTCCAACCGTTTGATGTGTCTAGATGCCCCTTAATGCATTATTCATGCATTATTGACCAACTTACTGTAATAGCAAATAAAATATGTAAAGTTATGGAGTTATCGGGCAAAGAAAATAACGAAGAGAGCAGGATCATCATATTATCTTGGTTCCCCAATCATCTCAACTTTGGTTCCAGAGCGAAATAATTGATCTTGTCTTTGACCTATATCTCATTCAGAGAATGCAAGGAGTTTCTCTTTTTATTTATTTATTTATTTTTTTTTTTTTATAGATTAAACACCTTTTGTCGACACTCGACATATAAAAATATACACTTATCAATCAAAAATGTGTCTTCTTCAGAGAATTCATAGGAATCTTTCATATAAAAAATGCTCTTCATAGGCATTTTCGTACATTTGGTCTGGCCACCGTCTCAGAAAAATGTTGACCGGTTTAGGACATGCTCAGTGTTTGAAACCAATTGGGTTCAGCCGATCGTCGTGCCGCATGTGACTAGTTTTGGTCTGCGGAGCTGCCGTCGATCCAATCCAATTGTTCTTGGTGGAGTCAATTTGAAACTTGTAGTAGATAATGCTACAATACTCAAAAAATCGATATACTTTCAATGAGCTGCTATATGAGCTTAAATATATTACGAAACAATGGTTATGGAATTTCAGCTGAATCTCCATTTCTTTATTGTTTCGGACACTTCGAATATGCAACTAAATTATTTTTTACACTGGATCAAAAATAAGAGCGATGGAGTCTTCTATATATGTAGACATTTTTAAGCGCGTAACCAACGTTAGTAGAGATTTTATTCACTTCAACTTTTACATTCTTAATATTATCTAGTTTAAGGCTGGTATTCACCTCGAGCAGCTTTTCCTATACAAAATGCATGCAAATTCTGCAAATGGAATTCCACTTGCACAAAATCTCCGTTGCTGAAATTTTCAATTGCCGAAAGTTACGGTAGCACTATAAATATATGTTCTTCATAGGAAACAAAAAATATATTTGAACTGCGTACTAAACTTCAAACGGAATGAGTAAATGTAACATTTGAAACTAACGCAATATTGTCCTTAAATATGTTTGACATCCGCTTAAAACAGAAATTTTAACATTTGGTGAATTACAGATCAATCAATGATCAAATTTTAAGTTGTCAAGTTGTATTAAATCTGTCAGCATTATCCAATAAAGTGCAATCGCTTCCAAATGCGTTTCATCTATAAATCAGTATGTGAATATGCATTCAATGCAGCAGGATTTCTTGGCAAATATTGGAACATCGGGAATGGTAATAATGCGTAAATTTGCAGATTATTAGTTGTTTTGCGAATACAATTCCAATCTTGTAATATCTGAAAATTCCAATTCATAATTTTTTGACCGTATAACATATTAAACGCCAGATTTTTGTGCCATCGGCCGATTTAATTTTTATGATTTGAATTTAATATAAAAAATGGTGCCTTTGAGTAATGGATGACATTTTGTTTTCAAAAAATTATTGTAAATAAATTTTCCTACTATGAAATGACAATGAAAAACATTTTTCACACAAAGTTTACCGTGAACAATTTTTCATACAAACAGATACATATCTAATAACTACTTTCACCCAAATTACGAATAATCTTTTGCGCTGCAAAAATTTAAGAAAGCTGTAGCAGACCGACAATACAGTAAAATGAAATGACAAGGCGAATGATTTTTATATGGGGTTTACTGCGATACCAACAATGCAAATGCCAAAAAATGCAGAAATGTAGGCTTCAAAATAATATGATTTCAATATATGTATATGCTTATATTTTGCTTCCTGCATTTGTGTTTATGAAGTGATTTTCCACCTGCAGATTGGTCATATGCTATATTTATAGGTAGATCAAATTACTGAAATAATCTTAGAAAGGGTTGAATCAATATGTTGAAATCAAAATATTGAGATCTTCCTGAGTCTAGAAAAGTTCTGCAGAATTATCTCATTTTCTGCATATTTTTCGATTAAAACAAACAAGTAACATTATTGCACATATTCCTGAAAGATAAAAGTTCCAGACTTAAGTCAGCCAATTATAGAAAAAATCGTTTTTGGGGACCTATTACTCTATTTTGATAATCGAAATCGAAAATGTAAATAAAATAAATTTTAAATAAAAAATGTTGAACTCCGATTCACTATTGCATCTGGTAGATAGACAATTTCCAAATGCATGAAAAGTGTCTTCACTTTTATTAGTGGAATTTATGTATGCGTCAAACTTATTAAGCCTATTTTTGAAAACGCTATGCTTGAGTGCATACGACGGTGATTGATCACGTAGGTACGCAGATTACAAGCAAAATTGAGGAGCAGAGAGTGAAGATAACAACAAAAATAAATTAGTTGCTAAAACTTATTGCTCACATAAGCGAAATTATGCCGAAAAATATTCTAGAATTCCAAATGGGTATATTTATTGGACTTAAAAATTAAATATCTGCCGTCACCGATGATCCAATTGTGTTCATAGTTTATAATTGTGTTTTTTAAATTTGATATTCACGAACTATTATTTTTCTCCGTGTTTATTGCGAACTCATTCATGCCGCAGTAATGTATTAAAAACTATTTTGTGTATAGAAGTAAAAACGCATTCAAGCCGATTCCCAAAAGTTGAAGAAATTCTAGAGAGAATATCCAAAATGCCTATAAATGTATAAATGTATAATGTATAAATGTACTGTATAGTTGACCAGCCTAAAAGAAATTAGAAAATCTTCTCAGAAAAATTTGAAGAGTAAAGAAATTTATTTTTTGTTCATCTTAGTCAATACTATTTTTTTTTCTTCATCCGCTACAGATATTTTCGTGTACGACAAGAAAACAGATTGATCTGGCAGATTAACACTATTTGAGGAAATTGACAAATAAATCTAGCAGATCAATTGATAAGTATGTTATCCATTTTTTTTTTTTTTTTCATTTCATTTATTTAGGTCTGTGGACATATAAATCCTAACAGACTAAGAATTGACATAACATATTTCAAGAAAATTATGTAAATATGTAAATTGTTTTATTTTATATATATAAAAAGGAACAGTTTAAAGTTATTTCTAGACATACAAAACTATAGGTGTTGAATTGGGTATTAATTTCTTGCAATTTCATTTAGGATATTGAATTCAATAAATCCGCGATTCAAAACACTATGCTGTACGTAATTTGTGGAATGGCGTGTAACATTAAATACATAACGATATTTAAGTAATCTCGGCGGAACATAAAACGGTATAAGCGACAATAATTCAGAACAATCAATTTTACCAGCTATTATATCGAAAACAAAAAGCAAGATATGATAAATACGGCGATATTGCAATGGCTGTAAGTCCAGTAACCAGGATCTAGAAATATAAAGAGGTTCAAAATCAGCAAAGTTAATTGAGGAGAGAGCAAATTTCAGATGATGATTAATTTAAAGCAAATTTAAACTAAGTAAACTATCAATAAAATGAATTGCAAAACGTTTATTAACGTTGTAAGGAAATAAGTTATCATCATTATCAATACGCGACCAAACAAAATTTTTTAAATTGAAATTCCCTAAACCGCAAATACGAGCATTTACTGCCGAATTTGATTCCAATTTAATAATATTGAATAGATGGGCATCATACGAGGTGTGTTCAAAAAATGGTGAATTTTCAAATTTCGTGGGCTACGTACATTCGACTTTCGATTATTATCTTGATACACTCGTCTCGAAGATATGTTGACGGTTTTATCTATATGTATATAGCATGTTTAGTTTGTTTATGAAAGACATAAATAAGAAGAATAAGATAAGACATCTCCCCAATCGTCGCAAAACGCCGTCCTTTGAAGATTCACCTTATTTTTTTAACACACCTCGTACATTTCTTCACTACTATTTGGTGGGATATATGAGGCACATAAACGTAGTGCAGGACTGCAGTCAGAAATATATACTGCCAACTGATCAAGAAGGCCACTCTTTTTTACTGCTATTAGCACGCCACCACTTCTGGAAAGACTCGTTATACTAACATTTCTATCCTTTCTATACACTATGTAAAGCTTTGTATTAAAAAAAGCAGCTTCGAAGAAATTAGAATTAAGCCATGTTTCCACTAAGACAACAACATCAAATTCACCCTGACATGAAAAGTCGTAAATTATTTAAGATTTGGTACGAATTTCAGATACTTTTTGAGAATATAATGGCAATCCTTTATTACAAACTAACGATGCTCTCCTGACGCCGGTTTTGCCCGAAAATATATGAATGGGCGCAATTTTATGTTTGCTGGGCAAAATTCAGGCTTAATTATTTGATCATAAAAACACGGCGATATTCCAAGCTTGATATCTATAACATTCAATATGCTTCCATCACTATCTTTGGCTATCCCATACGCAGAGACGAAAACGAAGCAGCAGCTGACAAAACAGGTTGATTTTGTGTTGCACTCACAGCAGCCACTTCGACAAGAACATCAACACTCTGAGCTTCATTGGTAATGCCAGTAGCAACAACAGGGACGGTATTTATTTTTTGTTGCCTCCTAGATCCTAGAATCGAACGAAAAGTGAGTAAAATATTGAGGATGTTGATTGCATGATGCACACGTTGATAAGTTTGATTTCAAGCAATGTCATCGTGTCGAGCTCCCTTTATCTCCATTATCAGAAACCTATCACTTGCATTTGATCCAGTGTATTCAGGCAGCGTTTAAATTATCTGGCAACATTCGCTGTTGCAGATGTCAAATTGGAATACATGATGTAGATAAGCACAAAACCAGACGGACGGGGTTTTTTTTCGCAATTTTTTCCGTGCAAAAAGTAGAGATATTGTTTTTAAACAATGCCGTTTACATTTTTCTATTAAGATTTGTTTCTTATAGTTTTGGGCTATTAATTGTGAATTGTGAATGGCAGCTTTTCTAAAATGAGTAGAATAATTGTGGATGGCGAAGAAATAAATGAATGAATGAAAGGGATTACTTGATTGATAAACATCTTGGGAGATAAGGGATTTCCAAGGCAAACAGTAAATTACGAAAGGGAAAGACTGCGAGTACATTTAGAAAGAATGGGCACAATTGCGTCTGTGCTGCAGTGGTCCTGCACAAATTGCAATGTTATCAATCCGACGGAATCCCTTAAGTGTCTAAACTGCGGCACTGTGCGCAAGGTATGCGAAGGCACTTTAAAGCACTCTGACAGCAGCAATTTGGGCACAATCAACAAAGTGCCGACCGCTGGTAGTGGAAAAGAATTAGCGACACCGTGTGCAAAACAACATCAGCAGCATCCATCCCATCAAGTTTCCCTCATCTCAACTCAAACATCTGAGCCGGAGGAACGTGCTGAAGGAACGTTGGTCAACAGGTCTGTATGATTATCCTCTCCACAGAGTTACAACCTACCTACACCTCATCTTAAAGTGCTTACTTTTTTACGCTTAATTATTTTCGAAATATAAAACCATTTCATGTTGTTTTTTTCCTGTTTGTTTTTATTCCCTACTTACTCGACTGTTTTTACCGTGTACCTATGAGTCTAAGGTAATGAGAAAAATCGATTAGTATGCCAGAACGAACGAACGATGGTTTTTGTTTACATGACTGTTATTGATTTTCAACCAACAACAAAGGGAAAACACAAGAGAAATTGTCAAAAACGGGGTAACGCAAGGCAGAAGGAGCATGGAGCACGTTCGAATTCATAAAACGAATCAATGCCAAGTTGAAACGTCAACCGTGTTTCCGCTGCCATTCTTGCGCTCGTGTTGTCAGTGAACCACTTTCAAAGAGGTTTGAGTTTCAAAGTGAAGCTATACTGAAATTAGACCACTAGAAAATAAAAATCCAACGACACTGAAATTTTACTAAAATAAATTACTTCGTACGAATAATACGGGCACTAGGAAAGCAACTTGAGTCTGAAATGGGCCATTGTAAAACAAATAAATTACATTTGTTTGCATAACTAGGAAATTTGTTGTGGAAATATACAAAACTTTCGTCATTTCGTTTCGTGCTTCATGAAAGAAAATATTTAAGGCCATCAATGGAATATGTAAATTAATGTGTGTATAAAATAAGCTCTCATAAGTGCTGTTTTAACAGCAAATGCCCTTGAATTTTCACGTCATCACAAACAAAAGAAATGAAAAACCAATTCTGCAGTGAAAACGAACTTGCATTGGTTTGCTACGAAACTCTCCATGTAACAATTTCGGATACTATCAATATTCCTCATTTGATGTCTGTAAGTACAAGTAACAACTATTTTGGCCGATCAAAAGCAACTCCTATCCAAACATGCAAAGGCTATTATATAAATGCACATCTGTGTGACACAGTTTTAGTACTTTTTTATTTCAGCAATTAAATATACGTATACATAAGTATACTTATGTATATGTACAATTTTATAGAACATGTACACAGATTGCAATAGTTAAAATATTTCGATTGATATGTAGTCAGGATCCAAAAAATTCAGGGCGAAAAAGGGTTACTGTTTATTTTATAAAACGAAAACCATAATTTTGTAATATATAGTTCATACTTCGCGCAATTATATCATACGGAAACATGCTCCATTTTTTATACACTGTCGAGCTCAGTCAAACGGTTGAAGCACAATCTAGTATTATATATTTGTTAAAAAGTGAGTTACTTGTAAATTCGTTGTCCTTTTACAAAACGACTACTCCAAAACTTTTATACTTGCAGAATAATGACCAAGAACTGAAACAGTATTCCATCTTCCAAACGAAGAATTCCCTGCATTTTTTTTATTGCTTCTTGTACTCATGGCTCCTAATAATATTTTCGCTGCGATCTTTTACATTGCTATTAGAGTTAACTGTTTTATTCGGGTGTTCACAGACTGTTTTTGTTAACCCGTAAATTAGTATAACAGGAATCAGTGTATATGCCTCTAGAACTTTCTTGTACTAGTCCAATAATGTTGCTTACTGAAACTATTATTTTTAGTAATTATTGTACTAATTGTTGCAAATGGCGGACAGTGTGGATAGCACGTATTCGTGGGATTATTTTGAGTTTGTTAGTACTCCTCGTAAACCAGCACCAATCGTTGTGATAATAAACCTAAAAAATATAAAAAAAATGTGCCGTAACAGTACCCAATCTTATGAGAATCGACTTATAATAATAATATACAGACCATTGAAAGGTAAACAGAAGTGGCAATTTCGAGTTTGTCCGTTTTATTAGGGCAAAGATTGCTCACTAGGACCGCAACAGTTATCACTTTTATTTAAAAAAAAATTGATCTAAATAATCTAAAAGTATTTTTAAAAGTTTCTGCAGTTAATGATGTCTTGGATCTTTAAAAAAAAGCAGATAGTCTTAATAATTGGTGCCTTTTGTCAAGCTTTCATTTACTTTTCTTCTTTTAGATTTGAAGAACCTCTCTCAATTTGCAGGTCAAAATGCTTATTACTTGGGCTACAGACATTAGAATATCGTCATAATTTCCAGACAGCGCTATTTGTTTCTAATATAATCGGTGATTACATCGGCTGTTCTAATCTTTTGGCACAGATTCCATTTTACGTTGCTCCTATTTCTCACCGGCGAACACATATTTTTGATATACCTCGGCACTTTATTTCTTATGCAAAAAACAGTACCCTGAATCATGGATTTTATATTCTTAATGAAATTAATGAATATGCCTTGAATCAAGATTCCAATCAACTTTTAAAGTTTGACTAACCTCAATACTTGTTTAGATTATATCTTAACAGGTTTCTAAGATTAAATAATTCTATTCAAAATTGCTTATAAATAATATATATAATATAAAATATTACTGTTCTGTAAGGAAATTGTGTTCCACACACTTAAATAAATGAAATAAAAAGTCCGTCCTCAAGTGCTATTTGTGGTTATATCCCTGCAAGAATAACAACTATTTTCCGTTTTTTACAATATATCTCCGAAAATAACAATTATTCGTAATGTCTATTATAAAGCTCAGAAATAATAATCATTTTTAATTACACTTTTTCCACATCGATTTTTGATTAGCTTTTTTTCTGTTCTTTCATAACAGCTATTGAAAACCTTTTTAAATAAAATAACTGAATGAATTTTCCAAATTGCGTTTTATTTTATTTTTTCTAATTAAATATAAATACATATCAAAAGTTAAATGATAATTAATTATATTTGTTTCCTTGCTAACCAGTGATAGAGGCATAGGGAAGGAGAGAAGGATTTGACAGAGCTTCGCTCATAATTACATAGTACAACAGATAAATATATGTATATAAATAAATTGTGCAGTGCTGTTGTTTTTAACTTATAAAACTATTAGAGATTCACCCAGAAGAACGAATATTTTGCCCAGATAGATTTATTTCAATGCAACATCTTTTGTATCCTTTTCTTTATTTCATCATTTTGTCATTTTCGGCATTTATTGTTTTATTGAGTTCTGAAATTGATACTAATATCTTTTCACTTTGTCCTATTTATTTTCTTTCTCAGATTTTATGAATGTTTTATTTTACTACAGTAATAATATAATATATATATCTATACCTTGGCAATTATTGGTGTAGAAGGAGAGTAAATAGTACATATCATTCTATATGTATATAGTATATTTATCAATCTACACCGATTTTTTAACCCTGCTGTTATTGGTGTTCATTTTTGTAATGTCTTCCAAAATGTGTTAAGTTTGAAAAGAAATTAGTGATAGGAAATGTTTGCCCCTTAGAGCGGTTTGCTCACAGGATTAAGCCAGCTGTTGTATTATACTATTTATAGATTTTATTTACATTTCGATATTGTTTTTAGTATGAATTCATATATTTTCAAATCCATGTTTCGCGCGCCTTAAGAATAGTTTCTGACAGCTAATTTATACATATATCTACTCTTATATTTTTTAATTTTGTTTTACTTTTACAAATTTTTGGTATTCGATTTAGATGTTGCTTTATTACTATTTCTTTTCTGTATGGTAGTATTAAATGTATTGTATTTTAATCAACTGCTACGAGTAGTGAAATTAAATGATAATTCATTGAAGAATTCAACAAGAAATTGGCGAAAAAAGTTGGTAAAGATGGAATAAAACTAACGATTAATAAGCTGTTTTGGTACCCGAAAAGCGAATCACTCGAATTCGACCCAAAATGTGGTTTCTTTATTTCGAAAGCTATCATTCATCTATAGTCGTTCGCCAATTGAAAACCAAAGGTGGGAACTGATTTGACAACACGTGTGAGATAGAGGAATCGAGTCTGGTAAGGAAATGCTCACGTTTTCGTAAAATTTGGCGTAATATTCGACGTTCGCATAGGACTGTCCTTAGTACATATAGATTCCGAAGTTTTGTTTCGCTTAGAAGCTGAAAGAAAGCTTTCTATTGTAGTACAGAAACAGACTGTAATTAAAAAAAATTATTTGCTGTTTATGAAAAAATCTTCCTCTAATCGCAGGGTATTTGTTTACATATTTCAGTGAAGACTTTAGCTGCAAATATTTTTTGTCGTATCGAAATAAAACAAATTCCCTTGCATCCTATGAATGAGATACGAGAGAGCTTCTCACATTTTGTCAGCTTACACAGATTAACGACAGTTTGAGAAGAATTAACCGGACTTGTTGACTACTCGTAGTTTTTGTTAGACATATCGAGGTGGCCGACGATCAAATAATGATAGGTGACTGTATGCGGAATTGAATCTACGATAATACGAACGATTTTCGCGTGTACATACAATCGCGCCACGATCGCTCCTTATCGAAGTCTAATTTTTAGTCGGATATAAATTGGTATGTTTGTTGTGGCTTGATGATAAGTAATGCATGTCATCGTCGATAATTGGCTCCGTTATTGTCCGCACTGTTATATCGTTCTTCTGTTCTTTTGACTGTTTAAAGATTCTGCTCGTTTATATTGTCAAATTTCAGGAATGCATTGAAAAATAAAGTTGATGGTAGAGCAAGCTCTTTACAGCAGAGTTTTAAAATTATATATTGGAACACCATCAAGTAGATCTATAAAGTGGCAGGTCTCAGTCGCCTTATGTTCATCAATATTGTCGATATTTCTAAATATCGAACATTCAGATGGCTTAAGTCAGGGACTGGATAGGGGTAAGCGCTGTACTCATCGCCGTTGTACCTCAATCTAGAAAGATTCGGCGAAGTATTGCCCTCCTCTTATATGTATATCTCAAAGATAGTGCCAAGTGCCAATTACCAAAGCAAATTTCCATTTGGAAGTGCATGCTTCAAAAGAAAAGTTAAAGTAAAAAAATAATAATCATAATTATAAACGTGAGCATTTCCTCACCAGACTCGATTCCTCTATCTCGAATGTGTTGTCAAATCAGTCGCCACCTTTGGTTTTCAATTGGCGAACGACTGTAGATGAATGGTAGCTTTCGAAATAAAGAAACCACATTTTGGGTCGTTAGTCTTATTACATCGTTACCAACTTGTTTCGCCAGTTTCTTAATAATATATATAATAAAGATAATAATAAAATATAATAATAAAAAATAATAATAATAGTAATAACTACTACACACAGCATTATTGAAAACCATCTGGTTTTCACAGGCCAGGTTTAAAGTAAGAAAATCGACTATCCCGAAGAAAAATTTCTTACGATCGGAATTAGTAGAAAGTAGTAGGGGGAGATGCATGAGAGGAACGACCTATTGCTTAATGATGGGTTCGAACATATGTATTAGAAGCTTTTACTGAAATTATCTATCCGAAGCGTCAAGTGATGCTTAAAGAAAGATGTATGGTGTGTGTAAGATGTATCACATAAGCTACTATCACAAAGTAGGCATAGTAGAAAATACTAAGGCTTATTGTCAAATATGTGTTTAATAGATTAATCAATAAACAAATGTCACAGTAAAATCGATCTTTATAACTGTTACAAAATTAAATGAATTTTTCAAAAATACAATGCAGATCGAGGATTTTACAAAAATAAAATTTTGTAGGAACCAATAAAACAACATTAAGAAACTTTGTTATCTGTTTTATTAAGAGTGTAATTATTCGAGATAACAGTTGCATATAAGATTCATAAGCATCGTATAATATATAACAATATACAATATATAGGTATAACCCAAACGATGTATGCAGCAGCATTTTCGTTGATGCGGTGAAACATTTCACTTTGCTCATTCTATAAGAAAGATGTTTATATTCGTTCTTATGTGTTATTAAACTTGGTGAACCAGAGTATATTGTAAGATTATCTCATTTTTTAACTTCAGCAGAAATGCGCAAATTTGGAATTTTCCCATAACTCTCTTCTGGAAAGATTGTTTGTTATTTACATGACGCGATTGTGCAGTACTTTTTCTACTGATCTGGAGAATTTTTCGACAAGTCTTAAATGAAATTTACTGCAATATTACAATATATACTTACAATAATATACTTTCCATTAGCATTAAGATTTATTTGAAGATTCATTTGTTCTATACACTTTTTCGCCGACAATCTGTGCCCACAGCATTTAACTCTATGATTTCATTGGTATTCTGTTGGGAGAGGCGTGCGTCAAGGTTAGGGATTTTTCTGATAGGATATAGGTTTAAACAATATAACTCATGTTGAACTACCATCTGGGTGTGGTCCAAGATGGGTGTTAATTAATTAATTAATAAATTGAAATTTGTATTCGGCACTTCAGCTAAAAACTGTTGCATGCCTCTTTTCCTGTAGAATGTAACTGTCGCCATTTTAGCAAAAATACAAGGCGCCCCGTAAACTTAACATTCAATTCGATTGGTTAAAATCTACTAATGCGTCGGTAATTTGCATTCTAACTAAACATATAGAAAAATGGTAATTATTGAAATTGTGGCATTTACATTACATTTTAAAAATGTACCAGAAAAAGACCCTTCCATATTGTTGGTTATTATTTTGTCAAATTAGTAGATTTAAAGAAAAAATATCTACAACTTCACTTTTCATTCCAAACTTGGGAATTTAATAAATGTTATTTCACTCTGTTAATTTGTTAAATTGTATTTATGAAATAAAGGATGTCCAAACGAGAACGCAATATTTAAATGACTGATGCATCAATTGAATTGTTTCTCTGCCTGTATGACATATGGCGCCATCTTGTTGAAACCACATGCCTTCCACATTAATTTCTTCAATTCTAGACACGAAAAAACTGGTTATCATTTCACGATACCGAACACCATTGACTGTTTGCGCTTTACATGCCTCATTTTTATAAAAAAAAAGGTCCAATGATTCCTCCAGCCCAAAATCAACACCACACAGTGACACGTTGAGGATCTATTTGCGAACTGTATCCGCAAAACTTTCACCATTTTGGTAAAACAATTTCACAATGAGAATGCGTTGTTCATTCGTGTAGCGCTCCATTTTTACTAACCAAGTACCTTCTACTAGCAAACAATAACAATTGTTCAAATGTCAAACAATGACACTTTGAATGGCGCCAAATTTAAATCTTGCGTTCTTGTTGGGATACCCTTTATTCAATTTTAATCCAACAGATATTTCTTCTTGCGTATCAGTTCCCATATTGTTTAATTTCTTATATATAGGTAAATGTACAAATGAAAATAGTAAGAAATGTGCATAGCGCTATAAATTTGTATTACTTATTTTTGATGCATTTAATACATGTCTTAAATACTCTTTGAGCGAGTTAATTCTATTGAATTTATGAAATTTGGATCGATTAGGGTGCAAATCGAATCTTGTAAACCAGAATGAACATTTGTATGGGAAGTATTTTGAAACTTTACCCAGTGCAACCAATTTTCTTTTGGCATTTAGTGCAATCAAATTCATTCACACTATATAGGTATGTGCCAGTTTTCAATTGCAGTAACAAAAAACAGACTGTCTGTGATTTATAGCCAAAAAAATATTGATTGACCAGAAAAAAGATTTGATACTTCTCTCTCAGTATTACCATTAAAACGGAATTTAAATTCTAAAACCATTTTATAGAAATTGGCCAAAAAAATTCATATTATGAAAAATTTAAATTACATTTTATTTTTACGTTAAAATTAAAATCTCGCCACGATGCGGAATGCAGCTTTCCATATACAAGTTCAAATCAAATCCATATATAATTCTGCATACCTTGTTCCGACCGTGCGCTTTTCTATAAAGTGTCCTTACTTTCCAGGTACATGTCCTTAAATCAAAACCCTTTTATTGCGAATTGCAGTGTTTTGGGTTGTCTTTGAATGCAAGTTCTACGTTGATTTTTTATGCAAAAAAGTTAGAAACAATACCAATAGCCATACAAGTTATTTCTGCTATTAGTTATATCAACGTTGACATTTAATTGTTACCTACGTCGTTTATTAAATTTCATTACCAAATTCGTAAGTTGAGGACTTCTGCGAGTATATATTTTTCATTCACTATATAACATAGTAAATCAGCGTCTGTTATTGTTGAAATTTGTTTGCGTGGATTGATCGTTATCTCTGAAATGCGTGTATATCAGATATGTCTTTTATACTATTTTTATTTATTTTTAGGGAACTTAACGTCCTTACACCTTAAGTTACCTGTTTAATCTTTTACTGTGCTCTGCAAATCCGACTGGCACTACTTTAAATTTTCGCTCAAATAAGTGTGGATTTGAATGGAACGCTTTTCGAAGAATTCTGCCAACACATTATCTTATTGCAGAGGCACCTCCGTAATATTTCTACACAGACCAGTGAACTAGTTCATCTTCCGTACAAATGACTATCTTAATTAATAATGGAGATGGCATAGTTTTATCCCTCTTGCACTAAAATCGAATCATTTGTAGGGGTGTAGATTGCAACAAATTAAAAATTAACGTCTTATAAATAATTTTTCGTAAACAAATTGGAATACTACCGGACAGCGGATGTAAACCAGAACTAATGTGACTCCATAGTCAGCTAATCCATTTAAACGACAATTTTAGTTAAATTTGTTATTCGGCCCAGTCAGTTACTGAAACTGTAATAAAATCTTTAGATACTTCTTTGGATTCATTAGAATTTGTGCACGCTGAGGGCGAATCGTGTAGCATAAAGCAACAGTCGAATTATTCGTTTAATTTTTCAGAACATATGTAGATATTTTTGAACAAACAGCTTTGTGTTCAAAGTACTTTTTATATGTACACATATTGTATGGAGGTCGAAAATTTAATTTATTTTCGCGATTGGGCTGGGCAATTCGTTTTCGAGGTACAAACTTATCTTCTCATATTAGCATTTTTCTAATTTGACCATTTCCGGACATTTTTGGTCAATTCATGAAGAATACCACTTTATTTCATCCGTTTTAGAGATATCTAAATATTTTATCATATTTTCCATTTGCTACATAAAAAGCCATGAGTTGTGCTCGTCGCCATTTTATTGTTTGGTACTCTCATTCATTTCAAATACCAGAGAGTAAAATGAAACATTGTTCGATGTAATGGTTTGACTAGCATTACGTATCGTACACAAAAAGATAATGCGTTTCAACACTCACAACAATTATTTTCGATTGCTTGCAAGATCATGGTAAACAAGTGATAAAACGTTTCCGATATTGAAAATTCTTTAACATTAATAAACTTTAACAGTTTATTTATTCAATAATACACATTTCCGCAACTAAGTCATTACTCTGTAGCTATGAACTAATACGGTATAAAGTTAGTTCACAATTTTTTTAACTGCTTTGACAATTTCTTATTTTGTGATTCGTCCATTCCTTTGGATTATTTTTGACAGCGTTTGAAGAGAATTCATAACAACATTGTGTAGAAAGTACAGGAAAACCACCAAATCTTTTTCTTTACATTTCGTTTTACTTTTATTGTTTTTCTTAATTTGTACGTTTCATGGCTACCTGACAGCCCTTTACCCCCTTTACGACAATATACTACATTCAATGTTAATGTTCTGCATAATGAATGAATTTCATATTTCAGGAGCGAATACAAACGCGTTTACAAGTCTTTACTTAGAGGTTGTCTCAAGCGGCCGCAGCGAAATCAGCAAAACTTACCAGCAAATTGCGTTGATTGTGAAAATACGAGGAAGTACGTGAAAAACTCAATAGAACTATTTCATCATTTCTCGAATCCTTCATTAAATCGACGTTGGGTTTGCGACAAATGCGATACGGATAACAATTCGGTCACCTGGCATTGCCTCATTTGCGATACAGTAAGCTATCTCGCTCCCATATATAAGGAAACCCTCAATCATCGCAAACTACCGCATCACAAGCAGTCGAGTTTTGATGGAGGCCAACATCTCAATACTAAATCGAAACGCAATGATAAGAAAACGCCATATTTCCGTAGAACTCAAAGTTTAACATCAGAAAAATCATTTTCCTGTCGGAGTTGCCATATTTGCTTTGTCAATAACCGCAAAGATATATTCAACTTACCAGAAACCTTTATGCATAAATACTCCTCCATTAGTGGAGCTCAATGCTCAGATGACATATTTGGTGAGCAAACGACAATATACTAAGTAGAAAACTATTATTCTCATTATAAGTTCTTCTATTTATTATTCATTTAATTTTTGTTTTTTGACAATGTTGCTTATCTGGACAGAAACACAATTTGCTTTTGAAGGTAACAACTATTTGTATTCTGCTTCTAATTGACCCCCAGTTGTCATATTTACTCACGTTTATTTCCTTTTTTTATTTGTATTAATTTCATTATCCAATTCATTAGGGCCATGTATGGTTCTACATAATTCACACAATTCTTTCATTCGGAAAATATAAAAATGATTCATTTACATTAGTGTTACAGAATACATTAAAAATTGTCGGATTTTTTTTAATGAAGTGATTATAAACGCTTAATATTTCATAAAATATAAAAAGCAAAAAAAGCAAAGCAACAGGTTTTTCCATTTCAAATTAAAAATTGGTGACGTGCGTTTTTATAGATACGAATATATTAACTGTATGCAAAGAAATAAATATCTTGTTTTTTTTTACGCGGTCACATGAAAATGTCGCTTGTAAACATTTTGCTGAATGTTAAAAATATCTTCTTTCAGTTTATATTATAAAAAGGATGTGATCGTTGATTTATGAACCGGCCTCAGCATCCAAATATTGAATATCTGGTGTTCCAAACATTTCATTTCAAATAAAAATAATCCATTTTTTAAATATGTTTCATAACAAATATTGTATAAGATGGTGCGCCAATTGTGCTAAAATAAGAAATTTAAATAACTTTTTTTATCAGTGTATTTCATTTATTTTTGTTTTGTTGTATAGAAAATTCAATTTTATTTTATGTAACTAATGGGGTATGAAGATGATAGACCGTAAATGACCCCCATGATTATTCACGCATATGCGACACCTGATCTGAAAATTATTCATTGCGGCCTGCAGGGTTGAAGTCGGGATCGCCTCAGTTATTGTTTTAATGTATTTGATTTCGTTTTGTACTTACTTACTTCACATAATCCCATAAAAAAAAAAGTCTGGTACAGTCAGGTCAGGTGACCTTGGGGGCTTTTCTGGATAATAATTTGTTTGGGAACTTTCGTTTGAGCTCCGCCATAACCGGTCTGGCTATGTGTGCAGTTGCTCCATCTTGCTGGAACCAAATGCTGTTGTAACAGATACGTCTTCGGCGTATTTCTGTGTAAAAAACTCCTTCATTATTTTTAAATAAATGCCATTGACATTGCGTTTGTAGCACTATATCATAAAGCAAGTACATAAATATAGCGGACTGGTACCGTTATGAGATATTATTAGTAACACGCAAGGTTTCAAAACTGAATTTAGTTATTTTTTTGGTCAGCTCAAGTTTTATTAAAAATTGTCTCATTTCGATACGAATGATTTATTTGAAATTGTCACGGAACGTTTTAAGGTGTTTGAAAATAAGATAACTTTAAATTGACATGAGAGAAGTCACTGTAAATCATTAAGATGAAATAAAACTGACGTATTGTATGGGAAAAATAAGAATTGATATTGAGAAAATATAATTTGACATTGAGGAATTGACATTGATATTAGGAAACCCCCAACAGATATTGAGAAATACAAATTGCGATTGGGAACTTAAAATTTGATAAAAAAAAATTTTAATTTTACTTAAAACCTGATAATCTAAACGGAAAATATGCTGTTATAAAATCCAATTTAAAGTAGAGAACTGCACACTGCTACGCACATGACAAATATTGTTTTCCAGAAATAAAAATATCGATTAAAACAAACGAACAAATATCGATAATAACAAATTCAAAATGACTTGGAGAAAAGAATTTAGATATAGAAAAATGTACATCGTGGTATTGGTATTAAATTGATATTGGTAAAACACATTGAGATATAACAAAAGCGCTGAGCAAATATATTTATATATAAAATCGGTGTTGAATGTTGAGAACTGAAAACCATAAGACAAAGTGTGAAGTAGTAGTTTTGGTTTAGATGGTTAGGATTTTGTGATACAACCCAACAACATAATTGACGTCGTTCCAAAAGGAAGCACATTTGTATTTCACCTAAGACATAGTTTTAAAGGAGTTCGTCACTATCGACGCCTAAGATCTCCATAAAAGTTGATATCGTATGAACATCCTAATATGGCACAAAAATAACTGAAAAGGGAAAAAATATATTTTTATAGTCGAGTAGCCTTTTGATTTCGTCAAGCATAAACGAACTAAAGACTGGTCTTTGCAATACATTACAACTGCTGCAGCATTGTTTACTTTCTTTTAAATAACAAATTTCCTAAAGTCTTTACGCATTTATTCTGTTAACGAAAAGTACTTCCTAAGCAGCGGAATTGCATAGCTTCTGCATATTGTTTCAAATTAGTCAAACGGATTGCGTAGTATCCATATTTGTAGTACTTTCTTCCCATGACAAACCAATGTTGAAATCTCTAGTAATGCGTACCATTTTAAGCATTTCAAGTAGTTGTAAATAATGCTAGCTTTCATACTTTTTTACTGGGCAACTAAGAACACTGTATCATACGCATTATAAACTAACAATTAATATTACTTTATTGCATTGATGCAATGTCCCATAAACTAAATTTGACTGTTGACACAAAATGGATAATTACTAAATCCTGCTAATTAACGTGTGAAAGTGAATTGTGTTTTTTTTTCCTTTTATATTTTATTTATTTATTTATTTTTTTTTTTTCAAGTAAGATCTATTGATCTTAAAAATTACGTTTTTGTACAGATTGTGCACATCAATAAATCGACCAAAAATTCTTTTTTCAAACTTTAGGAAGAACTTTTGAACAATTACCACCATTACAACAACAATCGTCAAGGCGTCTAAATCAACTGGTGGGAGGGAAGGATACAATTTGCCGAAAACACAATCAGAATCGAGAAGCAAAGTGTAACTTTACAATAACAACATTGTCACGTTCGAATAAGATCGAAGGCAACAGTAAGAAATTTACCATTCCACGAAACAGTGTGTTCATTGCTGTCAACGATTGTTGGGCAACACAGGATCAAACCACGCACCTTGGCGTTGGTGGTAGCTTAGGACTAGCAACTAGACCTGAAGCCGTTGTAGGGGCAGGCGGAAGTGATGAAAAGAGAAGATATCGACAACCGGTGATAAAGGCAGAATCTTTGCCTCAATATTGTGATAAAACCGATAGTGTTGATCGTACTTCATTTCAGAGACGCAGCTCAAATGAAATTGGTAGTACAAGTATATGCTATGCTACGTTTAGCAAAGGGATGTATAAACCACAACATATTTACGAAAATGACTGCATTATACAACGGCCCTCAATCACTGGTCGAGATTCCTGTCCAACGATATTACCATTGCCCTGCGCTAACGAATCCGATGATAACCCTACTGCCGCAAGCTCCGCTGCCCCAAATCACCCTCTTTACGCTGTAGTCAACAAGAATAATAAATCAAAAAATAAACAATCAAATGAAATATCTGCGATGCCGGTAGGGCATCAACAATCTCTGACGGACAGTCAGAACTGGACGACAGCAACAATACAGGCTGCAGCAACAGCGACAACAAATGTAATAAACAATAACAGCCACAGCAACTACCACAATAATAATAGCAATATAAAGATAAGATCAAATAGCCATCCTACAAGTTCTTCTGCATCATCGTCTTGTAGTAGATCCGATATCATGGGTAATATGTTACACACGGATACTGCCATATTGGATGCTAGTGAAGGCGGAGTAGGTGTAGGTGGCATTCGACTGGATCATCAACACCACCACCACCAAGGTTTAGTTAACAAGGTAGCACAAGCATCCAATAAATTTGACCCAATCTTAACAACAACGATAACGGCAGATGCCATGAAGAGCGACAGTAATGCAGAACATTCCATATATGCCAAAGTATGGAAAGGTCCCCGTAAGACCAGTGAATCAAAAATGTATGCAAACTATTTAGTTCAAAAATGGACAAGCTATTCTGATTTGTTGTTCCTTTTTTACATAATTACGACCCTTAATTTCCATGTAATTATATTACTAAAAAATAAATAATAATTTGAACTTTGCAAATATCTTAATTTTACTCGTCGCAAATTGCACTAACATATCGTAGTTATTTTATTAATTTTTATTGTTTTCTGTTAACAATTTCATTAAATGCTCATCGGATGAACAGTGTGTTTTTTTTTTTTTTTTTTTTTTTTTGCAGATCAACAAACGTCTCGGCAGGCTCTTCGAATCGAGTGGGAGACGGCAGCATTGGGATATCGGTGGCAGCAACCCGTACTGACAATAACTCAATTCCAAATTCGCGTAGAATGTGGACTTGTACAAACTGTTCCTATGCATACAACCGTATGTGGACTGAACGTTGCGAAATTTGTGAAAATCTGCGCACTCAACCCTCTTTAACTCAGCCCAATTTAATAACAGTTACCAAAACCGATATAACTGCGACTGGTATGTATGTTTGCAATGGAAAATAATTTCTCAACAGTTAATGAAATCTGCTATATTTATTCCAATAGAATTATGTAAAAGTCCGCAGAACACCAAATATTCATAGCAGTAAAGGAAAAAGATACTGTCTGACGTTTTATTTTTTACAATGTTTTAGCCTTAAAACTTAAAAATTGTCTTTTCTTATTCTAATCTATTATTCAAAGTGTTTATTGTGTCTGAACGACAATAGGGAATCGAAGTTATTTTAATTAACTTCTTGCGATATGTCTTTTATGGTACTTTTTAAATATTCCAACGTATGGGACGGTTATTAGTGACGTGAATATTCTCAAAAATGTCTATACAGAGATGTGGAAAACATATATTTCTGCAGAACAGGTTAGATAGTCAATCCCTTAAATAAATGAACAGCTACATAGTTTATAGGTGAACTAGGCCTGCAAGTTTACTTGATTTAAGCAAGATTTGCTTGCATATAAAATAACATTTATCTTCCCCTTTGTAGATAATATACAAAGATCTATTAACCCAACAACGTGGACATGTAAAAAGTGTACGCTGGTTAACTCTGCCAAAGATAATGCTTGTGTCGTCTGCGGTGGATCCAAGCTCAAGAGTATATCGTCTATTGAAGATATGACCTTGCGAAAAGGGGAGTTTTGGACTTGCACCCAGTGTACTCTAAAGAACTCGTTGGCATCAGGAGTATGTAGCGCTTGTAAGGCTGTTAGAACACTGCCAATTGAAAGTGAACGAGACCGGTTGGTTGGACCAATTCCAGAAGGTATGCATTTTAAGGCAAAACTATGCAAATTTATATAAATTGTGGTTGTCTTCGCAGAAATGCATCGCAATTTGAACCATAGTGGGGGAGGTGTTTTCACTGCGGATGCAATATCACCCGGCGTAGGTCCACAGCGGACGCCCGCTCCAAATATAACCCCAACTTCAAATCTGCAACTTCCGCCTATTCGCACTTCAAGGAGCCCATCACCGCGACAAAATCGGTCTGCATCAGGAGCCATACCTAAACGGCATAGCACTGGCGGGTCTGGCGGTATTGTATCCCGCAGTACACCAGTAACGACCTCCTCCAGCAGCAGTATGGTCAGTGGCGGTACTAGCCAGCAGATATCGCAGCTTCGGCAAGGAACGAGTAATAACGGTAGCACAAAAACATGGCAATGCCCAGCATGCACGTATGAGAACTGTTCTGCCTCTGTGGTCTGTGAAATGTGTTCCAGTCCCAGGGGTTTAGTAAATAATATTACAAAAATGGCATTGTTGCATAAAACGAATAGACATTCTGCGGAACTGCAGCAAGAAAGTAAGTTGATGGAAAACTTGCGCCGGATAGAAGAGGCAGAGGCTCTGCATAAATGGGAAAATATAATACAATACTGCCGCGACAATAACGAACTATTCGTAGACGACTCATTCCCTCCAGCGCCAAAGAGCCTCTATTATAATCCCCAACAGAGCTTGGCAGAAGGCAATCCGGTAGTACAATGGAGAAGGCCTCACGAGATTAATTGTGACGGTGGGGCATTTCCGCCATGGGCCGTGTTCCGTACACCACTGCCTTCAGACATATGCCAAGGGGTCTTAGGCAATTGTTGGCTTCTTAGTGCTTTGGCTGTGTTAGCTGAACGCGAAGATCTAGTTCGTGAAGTTTTGGTCACCAAAGAAATATGTCCCCAGGGAGCCTACCAAGTGCGTCTGTGTAAGGATGGCAAATGGACCACAGTTCTGGTGGATGACCTGTTGCCATGTGACAAACGTGGTCATTTAGTATATTCCCAGGCCAAACGCAAACAGCTGTGGGTGCCACTTATAGAGAAAGCGGTGGCAAAAATTCATGGATGTTATGAAGCTTTAGTTTCTGGTCGTGCTATAGAAGGACTCGCCACACTGACTGGAGCACCCTGTGAAAGTATACCACTTCAGGCTAGTTCTTTACCAATGCCCAGCGAAGACGAGTTGGATAAGGATTTAATATGGGCCCAATTATTAAGCTCTCGTGGTGTGAGATTTCTCATGGGCGCGAGTTGTGGCGGTGGTAACATGAAAGTTGATGAGGACGAATATCACCGTAAAGGCTTAAGACCCCGTCATGCATACTCTGTGCTGGACGTTAAAGACATACACGGCCATCGCTTGCTGAAGCTTCGAAATCCTTGGGGTCATTTTTCCTGGCGGGGTGACTGGTCTGACGATTCTGATCTTTGGACAGATGAACTGAGAGAGGCGCTAATGCCTCATGGAGCCTCGGAAGGAGTATTTTGGATCTCATTCGAAGATGTGTTAAACTACTTCGACTGTATTGACATCTGCAAAGTGCGCTCCGGTTGGAACGAAGTGCGTTTGAAGGTAAGTCAAGCTGATAAATTTGTACTTTACAGTTCTAAGGCTTGCAATATCTCCTTAGGGAACTCTGCAGCCATTGTGTTCAATGTCATGCGTTCTCCTAACGGTTCTAGAACCAACTGAGGCTGAATTCACACTGTTTCAAGAAGGACAACGCAATTCGGAAAAATCTCAACGTTCTCAGCTAGACCTGTGTGTGGTTATATTCCGCACACGTTCTCCTGCATCTCCTGAAATTGGACGTTTGGTGGAACATAGCAAACGTCAGGTAAGTTTTGGGAGGTGAATTTAATCACCATATTTGACTTGGCAATATATTCAAAGGTTCGCGGTTTCGTTGGCTGTCACAAAATGCTGGAACGAGACATATATTTACTAGTCTGTTTGGCATTTAACCATTGGCATACGGGTATCGAAGATCCTCACCAATATCCACGATGCATTTTAGCTATACATAGTTCGAAACGTTTGCTTGTAGAACAAATAACGCCTACGCCCCATTTGTTAGCAGACGCGATTATCAGCTTGACATTAACAAAAGGACAACGCCACGAAGGAAGAGAAGGCATGACTGCTTACTATCTAACTAAGGTACTCCAGAGAGATGAGCCCAATCTAATGCAAAATATTAAGGCATTTCTATTTTTATAGGGTTGGGCTGGCTTAGTAGTAATGGTAGAAAATCGCCACGAGAATAAATGGATACATGTAAAGTGTGATTGTCAGGAAAGTTACAATGTTGTCTCCACTAGAGGTGAATTAAAGACAGTTGACTCGGTGCCACCACTTCAAAGGTGAGGGAAATACAGCTAGATTTATTTTAATTATATTTTAATAGGCGAACCTAATTTTGTTTCTTGTAGACAAGTTATAATTGTTTTAACGCAATTAGAAGGCAGTGGAGGCTTTAGCATTGCCCACCGCCTAACACATCGTCTGGCAAACTCACGAGGTCTTCATGACTGGGGTCCTCCAGGTGCAACCCATTGTCCGCCAATTGAAAACGTGCACGGGTTGCATGCACCGCGTCTGATAACGTAGATGGGAAATCAACCTACGTACATATATTTCACCAATCGAACATTCTAGTCATCAACAATGTCAAACATCACACACACACACACACACACACACATTTAAAAAACAGAACAAGAATCAATGAAAGTAATTAGTGTATGTATTTAATTATAATTATAGGTATATTATGATATATGATATGATAATTATGATTATTATTTAAATGTGTTTTTAGTTCATTAAATAAAGCTGATGTAAGTACATATTATCTAAAGTACAACGAACAATTCCATTTGTGGTGATAATTATCATCATAATCATCTGCAATTTCTGCAACATATTTCTATTTTATTTCCACTAGAACGGATATACCGTCAGAAGAAATTTCACTTTAATAACTGTTTGAGTGTGGGGGCGAATAAAATAATTAGCCAAACCGGGGTTGAGAAATAAAAAACAAAATTAGATTTTTCGTTGTTACCTATACATATTTTAATGACTTCGGGGGTATATTTTACCTTCGGGTCAGCTTGACGTCTTGATTACAAGTGACGTATATCTTATTATTTCAATCTCTTTTCGTTATAATTCTTAGTGTTGCACTTAAGGGTAACAATTCATTTAAATTAAAACTATTAGGGTGCCCAGCTAGACATCCCGCCCCCCTTGCAGGAATGCAATATAGAGGGAAACAGAAGCTAGACTGGGTCATATACATATACGGATGGACGAGAATTCAATTATATAATTCAACAAAAACACAAAAGACTGGTAACAATAACAAATAAGACAATACATTAACGATTAGCATGCACATGAATAACGATGGTCGAAGCAGAGGACCCTGTCGAAGTCTGTTGGTTGCAGGAACACTAGTGCTGGCCTTGGTTGTGAGTTGTGGCCACTTCACGTCTATGGTTCTGCTTTCGACCTCGGCTGCGACGCTTTTTATTGTCGGAATTGGTGCTGGGGCGGCTATCATTGCCGCGGAATTGTTTTTACTTCCATTGCCCCCTCCATTACGCCTATGATGTAGCATCGTATGATGCTCGGCCAGACACTCTCGGCATCGTTCCCGACTGGTGCAATTCTTTACCGTGTGGGAGATAGGACGAACACGACACAGAGAAGAAAAAAAAGAGACATTAGTTCTACTCGGGATTGGGGAGAAGCACGAGCTTGACAACTGGCCTCGTAAGAACGCCATTGGCAGTTCGTACATCAGCCACTCGTACTTTTTTATCGGGGCCTAAGTAGGCTTTTTCTACTCTGCCTATCTTCCATTCGTTAGGGAGAACACCATCCTTCCTTATGACGACCATGTCGCCAACTTCAAAGTCTTTCTGGGGAAACTTCCACTTGTTACGTTTGTGGAGTTCCACCAAGTATTCCTCTTTCCAGCGTCTGGCAAAAGAGTGATGAAGGATGTTACGTGCACCTACGCGCGGCACTAAGATGGCTGCGGCACCGACTAGCTCATTGCGGCTCCGACAGGGCGGGTACCAACCCTCCATCTTAGGCCTGGGCACGAACACTAAAAAAAATGGAATAACAACAAAACAAACACAAAAAACTAAAATTTCACACAAACACGACACATATCAGAGGAAGGAATTTGGTGGATGTCCTTCACATTGCCCGCCCTACCATGACCACAAACGTTTCCACGTCTATTTCTTTTGTGGCCCCACAAAACCACTACCACCTAACAACACTCACCACATCTTTCCTATTCTTTACAAAAAAAAAAAAAAAAGAACTTAGCACATCATATTTCCTTACTAATTCACAATTTTATTGGTCTCAAGCATATTGACTTAACTGCCTAACAATATCAAATTTTAACTTAACTAAGAAGAACACTAGACTGTCCACATAACAACGCTTGTACCTACAAAGTTCCTTCTAAGTTAGACTCTTCATTTAAGTCCAAAAACAAAACTCAATTTTCTCCAAAATTTGCCTACCTTAATGAGCTCACTGAGGCGGACTTATTTTCGGATATTGCGCCAATTATTCCAAAACAAATGAATTCCTGAACTTTGTAAGCCTATCACAAAGAAAATGAAAACCATAAAAAATGCGGAAAATATATAAAACGTCAAAAAAGAAAAACTAATAAATAAACTTAGAACTAACTTAATCTAACTTTATTTTTATATTTTTTTTTTAACTTTATTTTAGGCGGGTTTGTTGGGGTCTACGCCGCCATTTTCCGGCTATACCGGCTTTTATTAAAGGTAGATGTATTGCTCAGTAATAATTGCTAAGTATTTCGGCTTTAGTTAATTATTTCTCCGTCTTTCAGGTTTCTCCAGATAATGCAGCTACAATATCGCATACACTGGCTGGCTTTTCGGGCAACAACCTAAAAGCTATTTACATTACCTTAATTCCGTCTTGGTATGTTAAAGTGTTGGTGTTGTATTGCTTGCTACTGTCTAGATGGATTTCGGAAAGATGGCACACTCAAGCGCTTTGATGGGGCGTTGCGTTTTTTTCTGTCTGTAGTCTACAATTTGAACCGCCTTTATTGGTTTATTCTACCCCGTGCCGTTGCGGATTTCTTCTTTAATTTCCGGGTGGAAAACAATGGCCTCCTGTTCATTAGATATAATTTTCCAAGATATAATTTTCTTTTTCCAGCGTATTACCTCCCGAGGCTTTCTTTCCATGGACCGACACTGGTTTGCGGATATTTGCTGTAAAATACCCCACATACATACATATATATTATTAATATTTCTAATATCGTTACTCCACTTTTCCACTCACTTTATAACCATTAATTTAATATTTTTAAAATTTCCAAATAAAATAACCTCCACACTACTCCAACACTTTAACTGTTTAGTCTCGGCGTTCCCCTTGTTACTGCCTTTTATAGTCGGAAATCTGCAGCAACAATTACCCAACAGTGTTCTTTGTATTGGAGCGCGCTTCAGACATCTTTAAAAATGTCATTCGAAAAATTGGCGGTTATTTATTCATCAATGAAATATTCCCATTCCCTGCCTTTACCATTTTTATAATTCAGAACGGGCAACTCCCCTATTCCGAATGATCGTCTTTGGCCTATCTTACACGTGTTTGGGTAATGATACGGCAATATCATACGACAGCTGATATTTCTGTCACATAATTTGTTTATCACCTAACAAAACAATTGCACGCAAGTAAGTGCTGTTTGTGATATTTCCTTAAAGTTGTGAAATTGTGTTATATTATTTTAAATTTTCTTTTCAGGAGGAGGCGGAGCTTGTATTCGGCAGTGTAGTGAGTATGCAGTTTAGTACTGATAACTCTCTTTTTTATATTTGCAGTGTCGTCGCCGCCGGGAGGATCGTGATGATTGAGGCAAATAACACCCGCAACAAGGACTTTGAGTTTCTGCCACCTGTGGACATAACTAAGCGACCCGATCGAGGTATCAGGTTCAGGTGGTGACAACAAAGAGGAGCCTATAAGAAAATGCCCAGGAGTAAAAGGTGCCAAATCGTTAGGACTATCAGTCTTTTGACTTAGGGGCCGAGAATTCAAGCAAGCTTCAATTCTGGCAAGCTTGGTAGTAAATTCCTCAAAAGTGAATCCCTGGGTGTTAGATATCTTTTTGAGGTGAGTTTTGAAGCTTTTGACTCCGGCTTCCCATAGGCCTCCCATGTGCGGAGCTCCAGGGGGTATAAAATGCCATTCCATAAGTTGGAAGGCATCTTTACATATTAATTGACGCTTTACATCAGTCAAAAAATCGGCTTGGTCTCGACCAAGAACATTGGAAGCTGCTACGAATGCTGTTCCATTATCGGAAAACATTTTAGCGGGGCAGCCTCTTCGTGAAAAGAAACGAGAAAAAGCAGCAATAAGGCAATCTGTTGATAGATCGTTAGTTGCTTCAAGATGAATTGCTTTTGTCGCAAAGCAAACAAAGACGAGAACATATCCTTTTGTGACTCGACAACCTCTACCTATTATTTACTTTATTTCGAAGGGGCCGGCGAAATCGACACCTGTAAAAGGACGTGAAAGAGATGTTCTTTCCGAAGGGAGGGCGGCCATAATTTGATCAACGGCTTTCCTTCTGTACAGGGCACATACTCGGCAATTGTGAATAATAGTTTTAACAAGATTCTTCAGTCTAGGGACCCAAAATTCTAATCTCATCAATCTTAACATCAATGAGTTTTCACCGTGCACTGACGCTTTGTGGACATATTCCAAGTATAATTTGGTGAACCTGCCATTATAGGGGAGAATTTTGGGGAATCTTTCATCGTACATCAGAGTTGGTGACAGCACCAGTCTACCATTCACTCTCATAAATCCGTTCGAGTCAAGAAAAGGATTAAAGTTTATAAGGGGGCTCTTTGAAGATATGCGAGCCTTGTTCTCGAGTATATTATATTCGGGAAAATTGCGACGCTGGCAAAGAATTATCAAGCGGCCTTTCACGAAATTGATCTCATTTTGTTCAATATTGCACGATGAATACGAGTGCGAGACCTTATATTTTGGGTGTAGTCGATGATAAAATCGAAATACATAAGCTAGTACTCTCATAGCTCGTGATAAATCTGAAAAGCGGGCCAAAATATCCTCAGTCTCGGATATCTGGTGCAAATGGACTCGAACTGGTCGAGATTCAAGATTCGTCATTAATTTGAAATTCGATTTAGGCCATTCGTTTTGAGGACGGCATAACCAAGCGGGGCCGTTCCACCATAGTGTGCTTGATATTAAATATCGTGCTAAAATGCCACAAGTCGCAATATCTGCCGGGTTGTCATGGGAAACGACATGATGCCAATTATCAGTACCGACTCCCTTCGCTATGAGAGAGACTCTGTTCGCTACAGGGCCAATGGCACGGGGGCTTCTGAAGCCACGACAAGACAACTGTAGAGTCTGTCCAATAACATGTTGGAATGGTGTCGATTCTCAATTCTTTACGAAGAGATTCGACCATTCTAGCCAATAGAGTTGCACTGCAGAGCTCTAAACGGGGCAAGGTCTCAACCTTAATAGGCGCCACTTTAGTCTTTGCAGCTAGCAAATGTGTCGTGTATCACCGACAGCGTTTTTAATGCGAATGTTTGTGAGGCCGCATATGCCTTTTCAGAGCGTCACAAAACGCATGAAGTTGAACTTCATTTTCTGGGTTGTAGTCAACCCAACGGGGGATCTCGATCCTTTCGATCTCACTATAATCGGCTAAAAACTCATGCCATTTGAGTAGAGTCATGGGTTTTAAGCATTCGTCCCAGCCAGTTTTGTCTTTCCAAACTTGTTGCATTATAATTTTTGCGACTATTATTTTCGGGGCCGACCAGCATAATCAAATAATTTGGCAATTTCAGACAAAACGGCTAGTTTGGTGACTAATGATTTATTAGGGACCGAAACGGCTTTGAAAAAGAAACAATCTTTTCCTGCGTTCCAACGTAAACCCAGAGTCTTCGTGGTACTAGCATTAGAAATTGTTAAAAATTCAGAATCATGTATATATTGCGGGGGCAAACACTCTAATAAAGTTTGAGTGTTAGCCGTCCATTTGCGAAGGCCAAAACCAGCAGAGTCTAGCACATCAACAGTTAATTGCGACTCTTAATGGTCTCATTTATGCTATGAGCACCAGCTAAAACATCATCGACGTACATGTGACATCTAATAATTTCACTTGCCAATGGGAACTGAGATTCGCAATTCTCGGCAAGTTGAAATAGTGTCCGTATCGCTAAGTAGGGGGCGCAGTTGACACCAAAAGTTACCATATTCATTTCAAAATACTGAATATCATCATCTGGATGATCGCGGTAAACTATTCGCTAATAGGGGGTTTGTACGGGATTAACAAATATTGGCGATACATTTTTTCAATATCTGCATTGAACACATACCGGAAAAATCTCCATCTAAGGATTAGTACCGTCAAATCGGATTGTAAAACGGGGCCGGTGTATAAAATACTATCAAGCTTTCGCCATTTGACGATGGGCTAGAGGCGTTAAACACCACACGAAGCTTGGTGGTGGCGCTGTCCGGTTTGAATACAGAATGGTGAGGAAGATAATATGACGAAATCTGATTCTGAGTATCGCTAGTACTCAGTCTGGTCATATGACCCAGAGTAAAATATTCCTTCAGCACTCCATCGTACTGGGCTTTAAGATCGGGGTTTTTAAGTAAACGGGATTCATTTCGCAGAAATTGCGAAATGGATCCGATTCGGGACAGTCCTAACTGCATATTTATGGGGTATTCACGTCTAAAAGGCAGTGATACGACAAATCTGCCTTCTTCGTTCGATATGTTGTACGACGATACAACTCTTCGCATAATTTATCTTCCTCAGAAACTATGTGCGGCTTCGGCACGTCTTCAATCTCCCAAAATCGTAAGAGTTGATCGTTCAACTCCAGGTGGTTCTAATATGAACCACCGATTGTAATGGCCTGGGTTGAGAGATTTTGCCTGTTAAAATCCAGCCAAACACCGTTTTTTGAGCAATGAGGTCACCACTCGGATGTTTCTGGACGCGGGCAAGCATAATTTTCGAATATATGTCGCCGCCTAGCAATAAGTCCATATGCGAACACTTTAAATCACTTGACGTGACCTCTGGTAAATCAGAATTTACCAATTGAGCCACAGAATATGTAGGAAGACGACCAGTCAACTTTTCTACTACATAGGCATCAGTGGATATCTCAAAACTCGGATCAATAGGAGACCCTATCGATAAATTGCAGATTTTAGTCGATTTTGCGGCTATCGCACCGTTAAGTCCGACAATATCTGCTATAGGGGCTGTGAAAAGAGGCAATTTAAGTTTCTTCTGTAGTTTTTTCAATATAAATGTGGCCTGAGAAGCAGGATCTATTAAGGCTCTAGCTGAGCATCTCACATCGTGGTAACATACTTCAACAAAGGTTGTTCCCAAAAAGACCGTGGAGTATGGCGACATTTTCAACTGCGTTGCAAATGTCTGCATTGAACAGGCAGCCGCTAATGTCGTAGGTGGATCAACAGCGTCTGAGCGGGCTGGAATTCCCATGTTTTGAGAATTTCCAGTGAGCTCGCTGGGATTTCGACTTGGTTGTTGCGAAGATCCCGTACGATGAAGCAACGAGTGATGCTTCTGTTTACAATGATAGCAAACATTTGAGCTCTTACATGTACTGAATGTGTGAGATGATGCTAAACAATTTGTGCCGCATTTAAGCCTTTCCACCGTATTTATACGACTTTCGACAGACATTTGTAGAAATTCTGTACATAATCTAAATGGATGGGGTTCGGAACATAAGGGGCATTTCTGCTGGAAAGTGTTAGATGGGACTGTATTCCGCTGAGTGTTATCAACGGGAACCGTGGTAGCAAAACTTTTAAATTTTCTACAATCTTCCGTTCGATTCTTAGCATTTGAATTTTTCCTAACATGACTGGTATTCGAAGGCGGATTCGGTTTATGCGTTCCTCTGATATCGTAAACAGACTCTAGCGCTTGATATCTTTAGGTCAGAAATTTGTCCATATTTTCCCAAGTGGGTAAATTGGAGCTGGTCCCCTGGGATTGCTCCCAAAGTCCGAGGGTGACTTCAGGTAGTCGTGTAGAACAGATAAACACGAAAATTACATCCCAGTTCTTTGTCTCAATTCCCAATAATGATAAATTGATTATGCAGTCATTGATAGTTCGCTGCAATAGCTTTACAGTGGGACCAGATTCTTTATCGACAATGGCAAGATTGAAAAGTGTTTTTAACTGGGTGTTTACGAGAACCCTTTTATTCTCGTAACGATCTATCAGATTCTGCCATGCCATCGCAAAACCTTCAATAGTCATGGGGCATGTTTTTATAATATCACTTCGCCTTTGCATTAAGTAATACATTTTCTGGATATTACTAATGTGGTCATTATCCTTGTATAGGGCAGAGAACATATCTCTGAAAGTGTGGGTCATGTTTTTTTTTTATTTATTTATTTATTTAGCTTATACGCTATTTAAGTTACATTGTTTAATTATTTAAAAACAAAATATATTTTATTGCTCCAAAATTGCAGTTTAACGTATTCTACTACTTTACTCTTAAATATGAAAAAATAATTTTCTGATTTAATTTCTGGAGGCATTGCATTAAACATTTTAATACCGTTTTGTAACAGCAAATTCTGATAAAAATTTGTTGCACTAAATGCTACTCTAAAGGTATTTACATTTCTCAAGTTATAAGGTTGCAAATCTGAAACATATGCAAGAAAGTTTTGCATGTAAATTGGTAACAACTTATTCTTGATTTTAAAAATAAAAATAAATGCATTCATCTTCAGGCGTTGGTTTACTGACAGCCACCTAAGTCGGTTTAACATATCCTTTATACATCTCATTGCTTTGTTTTGCAGTTTCTGCATTCTTTCTTTCATTTGATGAGTGCCAAGAAATATAATTGTGGAGCAGTATTCAAAGTGTGGTTTAATAATAGTGTTGTAAATGGTAATAGCAGTTATAGCTGATATTTTATAACGTATTCTCCGAAGGAAGGCCACTTTTTTGACGATTTTTTTGCATATATAATTAATGTGTACATCGAATTTTAGTTTATCATCTAGTAAGATCCTCAAATATTTTATCTCCTTTACTTTTTCTATGGTTACTCCACTAATATGTATGTCTTCATCACCTCTTCCGTTTATAACCATTGCTTTTGTTTTATTTGCGTTGAGTTTAAGTTTGTTCATTTTTAAATATATGTCTACTCTTTCCATTTCTTCATTTAAGATTCGAATGCATTCGCTAGGATTTTTACCACTTATGTAAATAAGAGCATCATCAGCAAACATACACACTTTCGCAGATGATAAAATATTTTGAAAGTCGTTAATATATATAAGAAACAATAGCGTCCCTAGAACATCTCCTTGTAGGACCCCGATATCTACATGTTTTGATGATGATAAGTAGTTGTCAATTCTTGTTCTCTGTATTCTGTTGTGTGAATAACTTTTAAACCATTGTAACTCTATCCCCTTAACGCCGTATCTTTATAATTTTTGCAGCAAAATGTCTTTGTCCACTGTTTCAAATGCTCGTTTTAAATCTAGAAACACGGCAACAATACAATTCTTGTTGTGAATTTCAATTTTCTATTGCGTTATAACTAAATTTAAAAGGGATTCACAGCTATGATGTTTTCGAAATCCAGATTGTGTTTCGTAAAATAGATCATTATCCTCAAAATAATTGACAATTTGTTTATGTAAGTTAATAAAGAGACATGTTTTATCTTTGGTGAGTTAATTTGAACTGAATACTTTATTTCTAAACTTCACCTTCAAGAATATTGCTTTTTACAAATGTATTACATAATTTGCTTAGGCTAGCTTAAATCTTAAATCTCCCGGTTTTTTCTTCTGTACGCTATTTCGGTTGACGTATAATGACCCGTTAATGGTTGCATTGTAATTGAAGAGAACAAGGTAAGTTCCATTTATAAATCTTTGCTCGTTGTTATCTTCCCTCACATCCACGATCGCATCGTTTATGATAACAATTCCATCCTTAACTTCTGTCACTTGGGCCAGATCATTGTATTGAATACTGCATTTTGCCGTAACACCCGAAACCAGCTGTTGGGCACACGTGGTATTTTGTAAATATCTGCAATATGTGGCTGATAAAGTGGGTTGGCAGTTTTTCAATGAATATGTCATTTTTCCACAATCAGCAACAGCATTGGCATCAGAGAGTTGAATAATCTTTCCAGAGTGAGGAACAGGGAATACGCTAATTTTTTTGCAAACTTTCTCGGGTTTTGGATACTTAATTATGAAATACAGAAATTCTTCACTTAAAATAACCTTCACACTAGATACACTTATTAAATCAGAAATACTAATATTTGTGTATTGCTCATTATTAATTAAAACATTCAAATCATCGTGGTCTAAAATCGTTGGATTTACAATGTTAACCTTTGCCAAAGTCACAGATAATATTAAATTTTGTAGTTCCATTAAAATCATTCCATTTCTTGCCAATAAGGTTTCAAAAAGTTTAACAGTGTCTATTTGTTCCTTTTTTGTTTCCGTTAAGATTGTGTTAACTATATTAGTCAGTTTATCTATTTGAATCTGTGTTTTGGTGTTAATTTCTATCTGTTTGTTATTTGAATCTATGAGTTGTTTTTGAATAAATTCCACATTCCGAAAGTCGTCTGCATCTGGCGTACCTGCAATAATTTTCAGAGCAGTGCCTATAAAATTAATACTTCTTGCATATCGGTGGTGAACCTTGAGAGTAGTCAACAGCGTGCTTATGTGCTGCGCGTCAGAGTCCAGAATTTTTTTTAACATGCGTTTGGGGAAACATTTCTATCAACTTCTCCGTTTCACTTGCCACTCCATAGAAGATAGTAAGGTCGGTAGTATGCCTGAGATACCCATATTCCTTCCAAAGTACTGCGTTGCCGTCGATTAATGGGATGTAATTGGAGTGCGAATAGTCTACTATTCTCGAAGATGTCATGGTCAGGGATATGAGAAGTAACACTGTCAGCCTGGGTGGTAAGAAATGGGTATTTGTAATAAATATGATTTATCTTAAATTGTCCTTATGGACTACCCTCCCTTTAATTTGGACGGTTGTTCCCATGTCTGCTTCTATTAAAGCCTCTTCGAAAAGTGGTGTTAGTTTATTTCCTAATCTCCGATTGTTTTTTATAAATACTTTTTCTCCAAAACTCTATTTCGCCGATTTTTATTGAAATACTCTAAACTTTTATCCTGCGCGGCACTGATTCGCTCCCTTATTTTTTGTCTGAATTCAGATGAAGCGCAATGAATAGTATCTTCCGGTTTTTTGTTGGTCACAGAGTGAATTGTTCGGTTATATTCAATAGTCGTCTGCAAAATAAGGTCAACAGTATCATTGATCTTCCTCTCGAATTTTAAACACCTCGCTATTTCCGCGAGAGTACTATGAAACCTTTCAACCTGACCGTTTGATGTACTGTGCAATGGTGGGGAGTTAATTATTTTCACATTAAATCGGTTTTTCAAAATATTTGTAATAGTTTCGGAGTTCAAAGACCTTTCGTTGTCACAAAAAACTATTTTTGTTTCTGGAAAAATATTCATTAACTGAAGAATAGGGTCCCTTACGTCTGTTATTGTCCTGGATTGTATTGGTTGGACAACAGCAAATTTCGAAAATTTATCCACACAGGTTAGAAAATATTTCTTGTCTGTAGAATAAATATCAATATGCAAAACCTCACAAGAGTATGAAGGCACGATAGTCTCCCCCATGACACATTTCTCTGGATGTCGATTATATTTGACTTTTGAACAGATCTTGCAATTTGCGACCACCTCACTAGCCAATTTTGTCATCTTAGGAAAGTAATTGTCTAACAAGATTTGTTTAACGTTTTCTTGTGCTGCCCTATGAGCCCGATTGTGTTCTGTTGCTACAATTTCCATTTGGTACCCTTTGTTTGAGACGTCCAGCACGAGTTTACTACAATATCTAAATTTTGTGGCTGGGAAGTACCTCACCAGACTATTTTGAATATGAGCTAAGATGGGAAGTTCGCAATGTATTGCGTTAACAACGCCCGCGTTCACCGCATCATATATTTTCGGTATCAGTTCATTTCTATCGGAGAAGTGCACAACATGTCTGGTCTTACTTCCAAAAAGAATAAAGTTTTTAGTGGAAGAATAGTCGGCCTCCTCTATAATTATTTGATTTCTAAAGCAGTTTACCGGCTTGTCGGTGCTTTCTATAGTGTACGTAAGCGACTCTTCACTATGAATCGTAGCCAAATCGGAACAATTGCTGTTTTCCGCTAAAAAATTAATACAGTCAGTGTCCTCAACTATCTCATCGCTCACGTCTTGAGCTTCTGCCTCAGCTGCATCACCGTAGTACTCCTCTTCCTCATCTTCCTGTGGAGAAGCTTCTTGACTAATGGTGTTAATTCTTTGCATTTTGGACCAGTATTCCTATCAGACACCGCCTGTCTTTTGAATTGTCCTTGTGGCCAGTCTGCTCTGTCATTACCATATTGATTTGTAGGCTGTCTAAATCTAGAGGATGTCGGATCGACGTCCATCGGTTCAGGTTGTGTCCTAACGAACGTTTGTGAGTTAGGTTTTGCGTTTCTAACAAAAAATTGGTTTTTTGCCTGTACGAATTTCCTTGGTTTCCCTTTCCTGATTAGGTTTAGCCGCCCCATTACGAAGCTTTTTTTCTTCACTTTTGCTGGCGAATGTCGTTGCGAAAACATACCGTTCATGGTTTGCTTCTACTTCCTGAGCCAGCGCGAGAGCTGTTGGAAGATCCGATGCACGAGCTGAAAATAGTACATCACATAGTGGCTTTTTTAAGCCTGATACAAAGACACGAAGCGCATCTTGTCTGTATTTATCATTCATAGTTGTTGCTAAAACTCTGTCGTATGTCATTAGCGCTTTGTTAGTTAACAACGAAAGTTTTCTTTCAACCTCGTCGTAAAATTGAACCACTGTTCGGTCACCTTGTCTTAGTACACCAAGTTCTTGCTCAATCAGGTAGATTGGGCGCTTGTCGGCATAGGTGAAATCTAGCCGCGCTATAATAGCTGAAAAATTTAACACAGTGTTGAATGAGGCTAGGGCCGCGTCCGCGGGTTCCTTTATCTTATTACGGATTATGGCGATAGCCTGATAGTGCTTCGAGCTACCATCATATTTTTCAAACACCTTGTAGGCAGTATGAGCTGCTTGCCTCCAGGAAACATAATTTTCAATCTTGCCTTCGAAATCTGGCAAAGATTTCACCACACCTAGTGGTTCATCGCACTTTATTGAAGGGTAAATTTTGGCCTCTACATATGTTTTTACCTCAGTTTTTCCGAAAAAGGCCAATTGATTTGATAGTTCTTCGATTTTTTTATCAAATTCAAGTTTTTGTGCCTGCGCAGCTACACGCAAGGCAGACTCCACAATTTTTGACACTTCTTCTGCGTTCATTTTTTGCTAATGTTTAACCTTTCTAACACACTTGTTAAACTCTCTACACTTATTAACTTGAAACAAATGATATCAATGCCACGTAAGGTTTTAAATTTAAAATAAATTGTGTTTTTCACTTTATTTTTACTCTAATCACTCAATGAGCAGTACACTTACATTTTTTGTTTATTTAAGATGTCTTAGGTAGAGTGATGAGGGATGTTCTGCTGTATCCTTTTTGTTGAAAGTTTGTTCCTCGCGGCCCAGGCTAAGTCGTAGCTCTGGTGACAAGATGGTCTTTAATATTTAGTTTTGGTTTGATAAGAGATGAGTGATGATTTTGTGCTTGATGCCCTTTTGTTAAGTATTTTTCCTTCGCGGCCCTGGCTAAATCGTAGCTCTGGTGACAAGATGGTTTGAAATTTTTGTTTTGGTTTCTTTTTTTTTTATTTTGCTTTTATTTAGTTTACTTTTGTTGGTTTTATAATTTTTTTTTTGTTCCGTCCTTTTTTTGTTTTTACTTCTCTCGCTTTTTAAATTTTACTTGTTTGTTTTTGTAACTTTAGTTTCGTGGATTTTACCCTGTTGGGCGCCAGTTAATAAAAAGACATGCTTTGTCTTTGGTGAGTTAATTTGAACTGAATACTTTATTTCTAAACTTAACCTTCAAGAATATCGCTTATTAAAAATGTATTACAGAATTTGCTTAGGCTAGCTTAAATCTATTTATGTGGAAATCATGCCACCTTCTGTTATTGACTCAAACACTGCATTGTAGCGTCTCATATTACCAGACATACACTGGTCGACAGAGAATGCTGCCTCACTCAATGCAAAGCAGAGTTGGTCGTGTTATGGTGAATTTACTGTAACACTGTACGACAGCTAGTGTCGGATAGCCCAGTGTTAACTTATATAATTTTCTCCATCAGTTTGCTTATAGCTGGAAGCATGTTTACTGGTCTTATCTCATTTGGGTTCTTTGTATTTTTAACTTTCTGTATCGGTACAACGCAGGACTCCTTTAGACAATCGGGGAAAGTTCCGGATATTAATGAATTATTTATGATGTAATATAATTTTTCACCAAGAAGATCAAAATTATCCAGCAAGATTTTTTTCGTTAAATAATGTTGGTCTTTTTTATTATTCATTAATTTTATAGTATTTTTTATTTCATACAGCGTTATTGTTCTAAATTTGAAATTAAGCTCAGGGTTCACGTTTATAATATTATCATATTGAATATATGGTATACTCGCCACAATTTCGCTCACGCTGTTGACAAAAAATGAATTAAGCTCGTCAACTATATCCTTATCTCTGGATAGTATTGTTCCATTTACTTCGAGTTCTGTTATACCGGTAAAGTCTTTTTTTAGTACAAATTCTTATATTTTAGACCACATTTCTTTTTGATTTTCACAGTCATTAATTCTATTATTTATATAATTTCCGAAACTGCCTATAATTGTTCCAGTTGTTATCATTACTACACCATGTTGCAAGATTATATAATTGAATTTTCTTACTTTTCATTTCTTTTAAAGTGCCATTATACCACTGTTTACTATTGTTTTCTGACCCAATTTCTTTAATGACTATCATACTGTTTAGGGCATTATTTATTGTATTCACTAGTGTATTTGCCGAAATATTTACCGCGTGTTGTGTATTACCATTAAAAAGTTCAGAATTTTTAATTAAATTTCTAAAATTGATGGTTTTAGTTTTTAGAGTGCTATTTGCCTTTGCTTTGGAATTTTGATTTCAAGAGATTCATGGTCACTTATTTTATATTTTGCATTTGTTTGAACTATAGCGTTATTCTCGTTGGTGTTGAAACAATTTGTTAAAAATAATTATCATTTATGATTTCTTCTAATTTTCTCTTGTGGTTATTCTTTTCAAACCAGTCTATGTTAAGGTCGCCGATTATTAAGTTATTTTCTTCCGTTGTAATTTTATCTATTTCATTTTCAAAGAAATCAATAAAAAGTCCTTCTGGTGATTTCTGCTTATGAGGTGATCGATACAAGCCAATAAGGTTATACTTTACAATTTCAGACCTTGTTTCAATTTTAAGTCACCATATTTGTTTTTCAATTGAAATGTTGTCGATAGTACGAACTTTCCATTTATTATTGATGTAGAAGCATGCACCCCCTGTGTGCCTGGAAGTGCTGTCACATCTAATAATATAGTTTGGTATACAGATTTCTCCATCCTCAATATCATCTGTTGAATGAGTTTCAGATAGGCAAATAAAATCAAAATATTCTTCGCTGCAAATTGCTTCTAATTCAATGAAATTTGAACATATTCCACAAATATTTAAATATAAACCTCTTATTTGCGTTGGTTGCTAATAAGCGATTCTCTCTGATTCCAGTTTATTTTTCCTCTGTAAAATCCTACAAAGTTCTGTGGTTCAGCAATCATGATTTGTATTAATATCCCTCATATTAAGTTGTACTTTTGCATTTTCACAATTTATGCATTTCACGATATTATTTTGGCATTCCTTGTCTGTGTGTCCAATTTCGCTACATTTTGCGCGAATTTGGTTTTAATTTTTGCAGTGCTTAGAGGTGTGATTGAAGCCCCAACATTTAAAACATCTTAATACATTACAATTTTCATATACACTGTCCCACTCAACATTGATCTTTTTTTTCGTCATAATTTGATTAAAACCATTCCGATCAGTTTCCAATATAGCTTTATATATTTTTGGATTTTTAAATGATTTGTACACTTTGACACACTCAAGCTTATCACAATCAATATTGTTTTGTTTTTTAATTGCGTTAACAATAGACTCTTTGCTTAGTTCTTCCTTTAAACCTGTGACTAAAATTTTTGGATTTCTCATCCTTGGAGTTTGCACCTCGTAGTTGCCCATCTGTTCTTTAATTTTGTCTGTCAAAATGTTTCTGTCATTCTCATTTTCACATCTTATTGCAATTGCTCCATCATTTCTTTTTACCATTCCTTTTACATTTACATCCAGAGTTGATGGTTTAATTTTTCCTTTTACTTCTCTCTTAGTTAATTCGCTGTTTTGCTTATTTTTTGGCCTGAGAATAACGGGCAGAGTGTTAGTTGCTTTTAGTTTACTCGCATACGTTTCTTTTTCCGCTTATTTGTTTTGCTTTTAACTCGCTAATTATATCGGTTTTTGCCTCTTCTACCTTCTTCTCCATAAGTTTATTAGTCTTATTTATTTCATTTGAAATTTTTGTTTCATTTTCTTTAAAAAGGCTGATTAAGTGTTCGTAATTTTCGTTTGTTTGTTTGATAAAATCACTGCAATCATCACACACATATTTAATATTCTGATGTTTAAAAATAGCATCACATTCATATCTGGATAAACCAACGCATTTCATATGGAAATTTTTTTCGCAATAACCACCACATCGTATTTCAACGTCTCGACAATTGTTTTTGCATATTCCACAGCTTGAAGCCATGATTCCTTGCGAATCCTTTGGTTGACAAGCCGCGATGCGAATTTTATAGATTTATAGAACCCTGCTGCCGAATTTTGTAATCTTTTTTTTTTTTTTTTTTGTTTTGTAATCTCCCGAGAAAGTTTCGGTATCACATGGGGAAGATTAATTGGGATAGAGGCTGATTTCTTTTTAGAATTCAATTTCTCTATGAACGCATCAATGAATGTCAGTCCCCGGACATATGATTTATATGCCGACATATATTTCGGTTTTATTACCTCAATAGAAATTTCCGACGGGTCCGCGTGGTCACAAATATCTTCGTAACAATCACGGAAAGCTTCCCAATGCCTGATAAACTCTTGACTGTGAACTCCAAGAGAATGAGTAGTGTGCTCATCTTCAGGCATTGATATGAACAATTGCTCTAGATCGGTCAACCGATCACCGCTTCTAATTAAAGCTTTAAGTTCAGCCATACTTTATATAAGGTCGGTAAAAATGAGAAAATTGGGGTCGAAACGACTTCTATTTCAGGTAAAAATAAATTATGATTTCGGAGAAACCAATTAAAATATATAAATCCCACAAAAAAAAATGGAAAAACAATTTTCAAATTTTAATAATAAATTTGTATTATTTTACGGTGCAAAATTTGAGGAAAATTTTGCTTTAAATAAACATACAATCCAGATAATCCATGTTATTTATTGGTCGAAACGGGTTTTAGTTCCATACCAATAAGATTTTCTCTTTAAAACCACAAAAATTTTAAAATGTCGTATTAATTTTCGATTTCCGCTTTAATTTGATTAAATTTCCAAAAAATTTTAATTTCCCACAACATAAAAGAACAAAATATTTTTGATCAATTTTTGTTCCGTTCAGGCCCACTGTGCACAGAGACAGGGAGAATTAGCAAAGAGCGCAATGACCACTAGCGATCAGCGGTTCGCTCATACGCTTAACACGCAGTGCGCAGCAGACAAAAGTGTGGATAACGATAGTTTAAGAAGGGAGCGGGGGGAACACAAGATTTTCTGTGTTTTGTTATCGCCGCTGTAAGCGGAGTAGATGCGCAATGTAGGGACAAATGAAAGCTACGACGCACTGATATTGATCATATGTCAGATCCCGTTAGAAAAAGATAGTAATGAGACATTGCCAAGATTTTTCAGCAACAGCGAACTTTTGTAGAGAATTTAAAAGAAAGTAGAGATAACACTTTTCCAATTTGTTGGTATTTTGTAGCTACAAGTATGTATTTTAATATATTTAAAATTCCGCTGCTCGATTTTGCACGAATTTCTTTTATGATTGTTTTTCAGTGTCAACCTCATTGCGGATTCGCACTATTTTTCAATTGTGTGTCGCTTCTACTTCATCTGAAGCTCTTAAAAAAGCCGCAGAAAGGTTAACAGGTTCAAGTAATAATGAAAAAATTTCTGTTGAAAGTGCTCTAGCATTATACATTGATATGGATTTATCTATGAGGCAGTACAATATGATGAGGAAAATAGTGAATTCTATTCACAAAGATTGCTTTCCATCATACTATATGATTGCAGATGCTAAAAAAAGATTTTGCCTGATGACATTCAATTAACATACTTTTAAGGAAAAGTGATATAAATAATCTGAAAGAGTATTTAGTTACAAAAGAAAGATTTCAGAGCATAAAACCAGCGAATCTGGTAGAATCTGAAAGTGATGACAGTGATAGTTGTTAATATATTTTCATTGCCTGTAATACCTACTATATATATTTTATGTATGTATGTATATTGAATATGTTATGTTAAATAAATAAAATTCATGTTTTTAAATTTCTTTTCACTGAATTAATAATTTTTGTAAAATTTTGCTCTTATATGATCACAATTTACAAATTAAAATAATTTTTTAATTTATGTTATTTGTATGGGAGGGGGCTTTTACGATTTTTTTTAAACTGGCAATATGCTACAATATAACTAAATATATTTACATTCAAAATTTCAATCTTATCGGATCGGAACAGATAAAAATAGGAAACTTATGGAAAAAGTTAAAAAAATGTGAAAGAGGTATTGACAATTTTCGTGGACAAATTGCATCTTTTTCGTATCAAGGATATAAGGGTGGTGGGCGTGTCCTTTGAGATAATTTCATAAAATTTATCAAAGTTATCCGGAATATATCAGAGACCAATCGAGCCAAGTTTTGTTCAATTCCAGAAACAACTTTGGAAAAAATAAGGTTTTTTCATTACAGGATATATGGGAGGTGGGCGTGTCCTTGGACCGATTTTCTCTAAACTTGGTTTTTTTTGTCTTTCCTACTTATGAAAGCAATGTTTACTAATTTTCATTTTTTTCTGAAAACTCCTTCTATTTTTGGCCACCGTTTATATGAAAACACGACACTGTGCGACGCAAAGCGAATTACAATAGCAATTGTATATGAAGGGAATGAGGGGAACACAAAATATTTTGTTTTGTGTTACCGTCGCTGAAAACGATGTGGTTGCGCGGTGTGGAGATCGAAAACGAACACGCGAAATGACAATAACAAAAAACGCGGGTAAATGGTGGTGGTTTTTTAGAGAGAAAATCACTCGCGATTATCACTATTTGTGTTCATGCACTTTTTCTTTATTATTGTTCGTAAACAATATCACAACAAAAAATCACACAATTTACCTCTGGGTTTTGGTTGCTGTGATGATGTTTATTATTAAGATGAAATCGGGGGCAGGGGAAAATGCCAAACAGATCATCGTATCTAAAAGGAAATTGTTTGGATAATTATTTACTCTTTTGCGGGTGGCTCAGGTATCCGGACGAAGGACCAAATGTTTGGGTGTGGGGGCGAATAAAATAATTATCCAAACCGGGGTTGAGAAATAAAAAAAATTAGATTTTTCGTTTTTATATATTTTACTAGCTGACCCGGCAAACGTTGTTTTGCCTTCAAAATGCCTTTTGAAAAAAAAAATGGTATATTTGTCACCTACCATTATTTGATTCAATGTTAATGTGGTAAAAAAAAATTAATTGCAAAAATCTCATCTCCAACGCCATCTATCACTTCAAATAAAACCTTTTAAACCTTCCGAAATACTCTACCAATAATTTAAGACCAAAATGAGCCAAATCGGTCCAACCCTTCTCGAGCTTTAGCGAGACTAACCCACAGCAATTGATTTTTATATATACCTAATATATAGAGATTAATGACTTCGGGGGTATATTTTACCTTCGGGTTAGCTTGACGTCTTGATTACAAGTGATTTAATTCTTAGGGTTGCACTTAAGGGTAACAATTCATTTAACTTAAAACTATTAGAGTGCCCAGCTAGACAATAACTTTCGCAACCCTGCAACAGAATCCAAATAGACGTATATGCAGGAAACTGCGGACAATTTACAAACTGTGCTTTTCACTTAAAATATTTCCACAACCTTTGATATGTAGGAGGGGGTAGAAACATTATCCAAAAAAATTAGGCCTGTTTTATGATGGTATCTTAAAGTTAATTTCGCTCTAAGAAAGTTGTTTTTTTCCTACAATTGTATACTTCTCTATACATAAATAAGAATATAAAAATAGTTCATGTTCTCACTGCGCCTACATTTTTGTACCGCATATATGTCTATTCTGATATCCATGTACTGTAAAAAAAATCAACTCTTGTCGTCGAATTCTTGCAATGTACTTAAGATAAATTTGTACGCACTCATAATTGACAGTATTTTTATAAAGCAATAATAATTAGAGCAGATAATTTATTTCTAAATTATTCGAATGGTGTAGTTCAGAACGCGCGGCTCTTTACTAAATCGGTTTTACCAATCCATAATACGTGCATTCCACAGTTTGTAAAATTCATTCAAAATATTTACAACCACCACCATGTCCATTATTAGGATTTAGCGCTGTGTCAAAATAATAAATGGTTAAATTGCATATATTAAAATAAATAAAGTATCCCTTGCATCTAATGAATAGAATATGGGAGAATTTGTTACATTTAGTGAGTTTATACTACTTTTTTAACTCACTGATAGGAATCTACTGTTTAATTACGATTCCAAACGTTTATTTGAGAAGCTTTTATGATACTACTCGACTAGCTGAAGTCTTCGTCGCACCATGTGACAGCCGCCCAAAAAAATAACAGATGTTGCTGCGCACTAAAATGAGTGCAGCTCCGATTAACTCAAGCACACACATTTTGAGTTTTGTACTTTATGGTATTTTTGGATCCATTCGCCTTTCAGTTGTATCAGATGATATGGAGCTTAGATATTGTGAACTTACAAATTATGCGTTAATGTTTTTTGAAGCACACACAACAGGCGTAAATAAGTTATTCACAAGAATAAATCGGTCACGTATCTTTATTTATTGTTATGTACATGATCTGGAATTTTAAAATATTCAGAAGAAGACAAGATAATTTTGTTGCATCTTTTTCACCCAAGAAGGTGGAAAACAGATTTATTTCTCTGTGGCACAACTCTTTTATCATTTCGATACAATTTATGTATATGTATACACCGCCGCTCACTTGAATAGCGCCCCCGTAATCATTTAACAATAGTGACTACTATTTAAAGTGCACTTCACATAACGATTCAGTTTTTACATATTTGTTTCTCCTACTTCCACACATCACCTACAAAAAATTTCAAGCCATTTAAGTGTCCCGTTATTTTAATTCGCTCTTTTCTTTTTTTATATGAGTGAAAACTGTGTTCTTTTTTTTGCCCATTTGAATAGCACCCCTCACGTGGTAATCATTTTAAGTGTGAAAGTTTTTTGCAAATCATCATAAATCAGATCGGATTACAGTAATTGTGTAAAATTAAATATAAAACAATCGATTCAAAGTAAAATGGGCCGAGCTAAATCCTTGAGTGTCCAAAATTAAAACCTACAAGAGTGTGCACTTTCTATTCATCAAATAGCCAGAAAAACTAATAGAAGTCGCAAAGTTATATTGACATATTTAAGTAACACCGAAGGTTATGGAAATAATATGAAAGGTCGAACAGCAAGTGCTATTACAGTCGCTGACAAGAGGGCTATTCTGAGATATGCCTCAAATTGACACGACTCTGCTGCAAAAATCAAGGAAAAAGTTGGCGTAAGTGCAAGTGTATCAACAGAAGAGTTATTTTCAAAGCAACACACTTGCAATGCTTGAGACTTAAAAAGAAACCACCGCTAAACAATCTCTGTCGCCTTAATTTTTGTCGTACGACTATGACGTGGAGTAGAAAGTGAAATAGAATTATTTTTTCAGACGAAAAAAAATTTAATTTAGGGGGTCCTGATGGATATGAGTACTGCTTCCACGATCTTCGAAAAGAGGAACACCTACTCAATCGATTACACAGCCGGGAAGAATGGAATGGAAATTGCAGCATGGCAACGCGCCAATCCACACAACAAGAGTCGTCAAATCATGGATTGATAGCCAAAATGTTGAGGTTATGAACTGGCCGCCTTAATCTACAGACTTAAACATTATTGAAAACGTCTGGGGATGGCTAGTGTATGGCAAGGTGTACGAATCAGGCAAGTAATATTCAAGCAAAAGTGAACTCATTAATGGAATTAAACAGGCCTGGTCGTGTATTTCGCTGGACCTAATCTAAAAACTGTATGATTCTGTACCGAACAGGATATAAAATAAATTTTACTTAAAATACTTATTTTTAAATTAGATGTAAGCAAACAATAATACCCTTAATATAGAATTAATGTTTTCGTGTATAATCTAATTTTTTTAAGGGCTATTCAA